>CP139508.1:444325642-444565326 GCA_021014915.2 Artemisia tridentata subsp. tridentata
TCGCGTGGATGACGGGTGTATTCCTTAATACCAATCGTGGGGTGGCGTACTTACTTCCCCAACTCTACAAGCTCCTACTTCACTCCTATGTCGAGCCGGCTAGGAAGCTCCTAACATGGGATCACTAGAATTCGCTTGTGCATTAAATACAACCATAAAAACCTTTAGTACGCATTTGGTTCATGTTTCTTAAGACGTTCAAGCAAGTTACCGAATAGGAAGTTAGCCAGTTTTCTTAAGCCTAACATAGATAAACAATCATCCAATACAACTAACAACACACTAATAACCAATAATCAATAGCTAGGTTTCATTAGATCTAAGCAAACACAAGATAAATTTAGCCTAACATGTTAATCAAAAGACAAGAATAAGATAAAATCAAACAACACATAGACATATTGAATGATTAATTGATAACTTATCTTCAATGTAACATGGAAGATCTCAAGGCAAAAAGCCTTGAAAAAGTAGCTAAAATCGTCTTAGGGTTTTCTCCCAAAATTCCACACACTAAGCTCTCCTTTATGACAATAATTTAGAAAACTATATATAGATTTTTACATCTGACGGCGTCACCTTATGGAGTGTGACGCCGTCACCTCGCCGCTTTTAGGGTTCCCGGATGACCTTCTTGACGCCGTCCCTCTTTAGCTCTTCAAAAATCCATTCTGGCTTATCAAGGCTTGACGCCGTCGAACTTTGAACGTGACGCCGTCCCCTTTTGATTTAAGCCGTGACGCCCTTGATCAAGTTAAAGCGTGACGCCGTCAGAATTCACATGCTATTTTCACTGGCTCATCATGAGTAAATTTCACGTCCAACTTTTCTTGCCAAGGCATGACGCCGTCCAGAGTAAATTGTGACGCCGTCAAGAGTAACTTTTAGCCGATTTTTGAGACTTTGTCGTTTTCTTCACTTTTATGCTCCAAAAACGTCCAAAATGCCTCCTTTTTCAGATTTCTCCTCAAAAGTACCTAAAATGACAAAAGGAACGATTTAGGGCAATATTTGATCAAATAAATACGATTTAAGGCTTAAATGACCCCTTAAAAGCGGTACACTTTTCGCTTCATCAAATACCCTTACACTTGAGATTTGCTTGTCCTCAAGCAAATGCGCTTTTATTCTAATCAAAATACAAGTTAGGGGTCATTTAATGCAAACATAAAAGTAATTACAACAAATAATCGTTCCACTCTAATCATAATAAGCACGGAGATTACAAACTAGCACCTCACAAGTAGTGTTTAGATACTCACATCTCTCAAGTGTCATTAAAATAAATCTCATAAATGAAAACGGATAATATCTCTCACTACCTGTCATAGCAAATAGATTACCATAGGCTTGGGAAAGGATCGAAAACCTCCTCCACTAGGCGTAAGCACCTAAGATAAACTATCAAAGAGGGCTTTTTCATGGGTTATAACGTTAGGTGTAGGGAAAAGGAAAACACGGTTTTGTTGGATACGGGATATTTTACTGGTGGCGAGTTAAAGATCTTGATCAATTACATGTACTATACAATGTTGCTAAGCCAAGACTAGACTCAATCTTAAGCTAAAAATGAAATAACAAAAACAAAAACATAAAACAAACATAAAATGAAACGGGATGGTAGTCCGTACGTTTTTTTTTTCTGTTTTTCATTTTCTCATTTTTTTGTATTTTTCTTGATTTTTCGATTTTTTTTTTTTTTTTTTTCATACACTCTTGCCCTACCATCCAAAATAATACATCATAGGGGCATTGCATCCCCCTTACACTTGAACTTTTACATAACTTTACAAATACTAATCTAATGACTCGAATTAAGATAATTGAAAAACTTGGAGTACTTTTAAAACATTTAGCACATATGGGGGTAATAAATGATCTTCTTCCCCATTACTCCATTACACTAGTACTTTACCCATGAGTCCCAATCGTCTCAAAACAATATGTACAAGGATATGACTCGACTTAGCAACCATGTAATCAATTAGATAATTAACTTGGGTTTTAAACAAATGTTGTAACAATAATGCACTAAAAATGAGTGCATACAAGGTAGGCTAAGGCGATTTGGGTGTACATTTAAGTGGGGTGTAACAAATTCTTCCTTTAAGTAAAATGCTTAAAGGTCGAAACGAAAAGATAAGCTCTGAGGGGTGTACTAGGGGTATCGTGTACTAAAAATGAGTACAACGCAAAGGGGTGTGGGAGAATTACTTGACCAATGTAGCCAATGTAATTATAACAAAAACACAGGTGTAAAACAACGGGTTAATCCTAATGCCTCTTATCATGTAGTAAATCTAACTACACGAATGTAGTCTCACTTGTGGCCTTGTAATGGTCCTAACGCAAGTTCTAGAATCTAAGTGCTACCGGTACACACATCATAGCATAAATGCTTTTCCTACCAATTCTAGGGGCGAACCTCACATATTTGGGGGTGGAAAATTTTTTAGTGGTACGGTTTTTGTGCTAGTCATATAACTCCTATCCATGAGACGCTCATTAAGATCAAAGTTTCACTCCTATATGTTGTAAAAAATTTTAAATTTGGCACTAAAATTACCCTAACAGGTATTTATCTCAGTTTTATTACACATCTACTATTAAACAAACAAAAATCAAGCGCAATGGCATTCTCTAAAATCGTACTTTTACCCCCCCCCCCTTACACTTAAGATGAACATTGTCCCCAATGTTCAAATAACAAGATGTAAAAGCATAAAGTAAAAGAATGAAATCAAATACTCCCCTGATTCGTTCGGTGGATAATGAAATTACACGGTTAAATCTTCCTCCAAAGTAATGTAGAAGCTCCATGACTAATGCATCGCCACAAGCTTGATTCAAAACATTTCCTTGTCCAAAATAACCTGTTAAACCTGAGAAAACAAACACGAAAACCTGCATAACATCGGCGGGAAAAATCTATATATAAGGATATAATGCTTGTGGAATGATAATTTTGCAGATTCCTGGAGATTATAAGTTGGAGATTTTAATAAAAACTTTTTAAAAACAAAACTTTTAAAAATTTCTGGAAATTAAATCTGACGCCGTCAGGTTATAAACCCTGACGCCGTCAGAAATGACCTGACAGAATTCTCATGTTAAGTTTCCGGAAAATTTCTGGAAAAACCTATACCTTACTTCCTGGAATTCCTGCAAAACTTCATTATGACTCGATACAAGCATTTGACTCAAACAAATACTAATATGCATGCTTATATCTCATTGTTATCGTTCATGTTCAATCTTGTTCTTAAAAACAAATTTGGATTTCCCTTACACTTATCTTTTGCAAAATACCTTTATATGTAGTTAAGACGAAGTTAAAAACAAAATAAAGCATTTTCACAATTTATATTTGAGACATGAACAGTAAACAAAAAGAATAAGAAATGCATACGGAAACAAATAAAATTAAATAAACAAACAATCAAACAAATAAAGCAAATAAAGCTTGGGTTGCCTCCCAATAAGCGCTTGTTTTTGTTCGAGTCACGAGCCTGACTCTACCCTTATTTAACAAAAATAGGGGAGGTTTTCCCTACACTTAGGATTAAGTGCGGGTGAAAGTAGCGATACACACCCTTAGGGTGTGAATATGCCACGTGAGGTGAAGGGGGTGAGTGAATGGCTTCCTTCATCCTAAAACTACCCGGATAATATTGGTTGATGGGTGGGTCGGTTCCTCTTTTTTCTCCTAGATGTAAATCTAAGGATGAAAAGTTGTGTAAAGGTTGAGGTTCCAATTCATCAACACTAGGAAATCCCCTAGAACTATGAGTAAGGTCATCACTAAAAGTGTGCAAACCTATATCCTCTAGTTGTGCTTGGTCCAAGGGTTCTACCTCCATCGGGATTCCTAAAGTCTCTTCTACTTCTTCCGGGTAAGTCACGGGCGGTGTGGGTGCCTCAAATGATGGTTGAGTATTTTGTGGGCTTATGGTGTTTACCTCATTATTCCATGTGTCAAGATCACCTATATCCTCGTCAATTGTTTTCTTAGGTAGTGATAATAACAAACCTAGTGCTTCATCCAACTTATGATTTATTGATACGGCTCTATCCACAATTCCTTGGCAAACTAGGTCGCTTTTCCTATTAGCCTCACTAAAACAAGATCCTAAACATGGAGGTTGTTCATAAGAATCTATCCTAGGTGAAGGCTCATATGATTCATAAGTGTCTCTAAATGAGGTATTTTGAACTTCTTGGTGTTCTAGCCACTCAACCATATCTTGCAATCTTAGAAATCTAAGTGAAAAGTCCATTTGAAGCAAATTACAAACAAAATCACAAAGAAAAGATAGACTACGAGAAAGCTACAAAATAAAAAGAAAATATCTCACTTGATAGGAATCTTGTGAGTAGACCTAATAAAAATAAAATTTCAACCTAAGCAATAACTACTCCCCGGCAGCGGCGCCAAAAACTTGATGCGTGGGTTTTGCAACCTTACAACAGGTTTTACCTCTCGAGGGATCTCAAGAGGCTTACAACCCCACCAGGCAGTGTACCTGACCGATGTAGTATAGTGTAGTGGTAAGTACGGGGGATTGATCGTTCTCCACAGGGAATAGTGTTCGTTAGGTATGAAAGACTACTCTAATAGGTCTATGGGTTGAGGAAGATTCTTTTTTATGTTTTTATATTTTTATGAAAGCAAGTAAAATCTCGGTTTTGAAGGAGTGGGCGGAATTAGTTGCTAGTCAACTAACCCAAATAACTACAAATGCAAATAAAGTAAAATAACAAAAATGAAAATGTGGTGAGAAACTTATGTGTAGAGAAATGTGTTTACTTAGATTTCCTTACTCCCTAACTATCTTTTACCGGTTGATTAGTGTGTATTAGTCGCGTGGATGACGGGTGTATTCCTTAATACCAATCGTGGGGTGGCGTACTTACTTCCCCAACTCTACAAGCTCCTACTTCACTCCTATGTCGAGCCGGCTAGGAAGCTCCTAACATGGGATCACTAGAATTCGCTTGTGCATTAAATACAACCATAAAAACCTTTAGTACGCATTTGGTTCATGTTTCTTAAGACGTTCAAGCAAGTTACCGAATAGGAAGTTAGCCAGTTTTCTTAAGCCTAACATAGATAAACAATCATCCAATACAACTAACAACACACTAATAACCAATAATCAATAGCTAGGTTTCATTAGATCTAAGCAAACACAAGATAAATTTAGCCTAACATGTTAATCAAAAGACAAGAATAAGATAAAATCAAACAACACATAGACATATTGAATGATTAATTGATAACTTATCTTCAATGTAACATGGAAGATCTCAAGGCAAAAAGCCTTGAAAAAGTAGCTAAAATCGTCTTAGGGTTTTCTCCCAAAATTCCACACACTAAGCTCTCCTTTATGACAATAATTTAGAAAACTATATATAGATTTTTACATCTGACGGCGTCACCTTATGGAGTGTGACGCCGTCACCTCGCCGCTTTTAGGGTTCCCGGATGACCTTCTTGACGCCGTCCCTCTTTAGCTCTTCAAAAATCCATTCTGGCTTATCAAGGCTTGACGCCGTCGAACCTTGAACGTGACGCCGTCCCCTTTTGATTTAAGCCGTGACGCCCTTGATCAAGTTAAAGCGTGACGCCGTCAGAATTCACATGCTATTTTCACTGGCTCATCATGAGTAAATTTCACGTCCAACTTTTCTTGCCAAGGCATGACGCCGTCCAGAGTAAATTGTGACGCCGTCAAGAGTAACTTTTAGCCGATTTTTGAGACTTTGTCGTTTTCTTCACTTTTATGCTCCAAAAACGTCCAAAATGCCTCCTTTTCCAGATTTCTCCTCAAAAGTACCTAAAATGACAAAAGGAACGATTTAGGGCAATATTTGATCAAATAAATACGATTTAAGGCTTAAATGACCCCTTAAAAGCGGTACACTTTTCGCTTCATCAGAGGGTAAGGTAGTGAGGGTGAGGATGGATGTATCTGGTCTGAGATGCGACGTCTACTCGATGAAGGAATATCCTCTGCAGGAATCGGATCCCGCTGTCGAGGTGGTAGTGGATATGTCTGGGTATGTATGTCAAGCACATGGTCAGGTAGTGATGGTGGTGTAATATGATGGGGCTCGGGTAAATCATCAGCAGGGAGCCATTGCTGACTCTCATAGTACAAGTCGTCAGGGGGTGGTATATAGAAAGGAGAGTAGGTGTCATAGACAAAATGCGGTGGTAATGTCGGTGCTGGCAAAGCTGGCACATGGGGGTCATCTAATAAAGATACGGCGGCGGCTCTACCCTCTACAAAGGGCTCAATCGCGTCGGGCACAATCTCTGGTACTACAGCATCGGGAAGTACGGGGGACGTGACTGATGCTAGTGATCCCTCGGAGTCCGGCTCCGATGATACACTAAAGTGGGTGATAAACGACATAATACTGTAATAATCCATATATAGTAAAATAAGTACTTACTAACATCAAGTGGTGTATTATAAGCATAAGATGATCTAGTTATGCACAGTAACCATCAAGTATGCAGAGGCTTATATATGATAATCCTAACGAATAACATACCGAGCGCGGCAGCTAGCAGGCATGGAGAGTTTAAGGTAACATGGTGTATAATTAATTTGTTTGAAAAAATGTAGTTATAGTCCAACGTTTAAAAACATTTGGTTCTCTATAACCGAAGCTCTGATACCAAACTGTAACACCCCCAAATTTTTAAACATAGCAGCGGAAGATTTATCTGGGTGTTACGGTGAGGATCGAAAACAAAATCATAAGAAAACAGCCTAAGACGGCATTTTTAATTTACATAGGTCCATAATACAAATCCAGTTATAAAACATTACATCAGAGTGCTAAGGTTTCTTCAAGGAAACATTATTTTAACTGGATTACAACTTTATTTTACACCATTTATTGAAGATAGGGTATGCCTGCTCCATGCCTTGCCGTGCTCCTCTAGTTCCCTGAGATACATGCTTAAAGGTCAACATAATGTTGAGTGAAATCATGGAGTTTATAATTTAAATATCAGTTTGATTCACAAGTAAGATTGTATTTTGAGATACAATCAGTTTAAAAATTGATATCGCAGTTCATATATTGCCCTAAGTCTCATGACACGCAAACGTTAACAAAGTACCGCATAAACGGAGGTGATCATCAAATTAATGATGAAGATTTTGCCCTCGTGTAATAGGTGATTTGCCAATTCCTATTTTTCTCAAATATAATGCATCGCGACTAATACGACTAGCAAAAAGCATTCCGTCCTAGTATTAGTGGGATAGGTTGTCAGTCCTTAATAGATCTATTCATTATATTCGCGTTCACCGCAGTGATTAATGGCTCATGATAAAAGGGTCTTGTGGCAATATGGTAACTTAGGCATATATCAAGTCAGGTAGCATACAGAAAAATACTTGTGATCAGTTATAGCATGTATCCCCCTCACGGAGTTTAAAAAGTATAAAGAGTTTAAAAAGTGAGGCCATGACTCACCTTAAGCGCTACTGATGATGATGAAAATAAATTCAGAGATGATTATAATAACTTCGATATAGAACCTGGTAAATATATAAATAACTGAGAATCTGACTAATTTCTAGTGGTGTATGCGTATGAGTGGTGGATGATGATTATTCAACGATCTAATCGTTGAGAATGAAGATGTTATATGCTTATGGTGCTCGTACTCTTGTAAGATCATATCTTCAACGAGTAAATAAAATATTACTATGAAATAATTCTATCGCTATTAACTAATATGCAAATATAATGCAAATATGCATATGAAGTAAAGATATGGTGCAAAAATGGAAAATAGGCTAAGAATGACAAGTTATAATAGTTGGTCCTTGATATTTCCAGGTTTTACATTTTCTACCCTAACCGTGGTTCGCGTTACGTCGTTAGTCCTTATTCAGTCCATAGTTCAATAATAGTCCAATAATTGTCCAATAGTCCATATAATGCTTGGAGTTCAATGGTATGTCAAATTCAGTCCTTTACAACTGTTTTCACAGCTTTAGTCCCTTGGTTTCCAGGTTTGGCAGTTTTAGTCCTTTTCGGTTAAGTCGCGTTACATTTTTAGTCCTTTTTGCATAAAAATGATGGGAAAAATATTCTGAAAATTTCTATAACTTTATTAAGTTTATTTTAACTTATTTCAAGTGTTTATTCCAGAAATGAGGTTATTTTTACCTTATTGGGCCGATTAACGAATTGGTTTAAGGTCCGTTAACAAATTTAGAGGCGAGGGCGTGAAAACTGTTTTGGGCTTAGATTTGGGCTATTTTTAGGATTCTAAAAATATATTTTATGGGCCTGTTGGACCTGGTTATCGAAATTCCTTGTTGGGCTTTGTTTTTTTGGCCCAACCGAAGGTTATGCAATTTTCTGAAAATAGTTGGTTGCTAAATCCTAATGAGGGTCGATCAAAATGGATTGTTTTGAGCGTGTTAACGAGTTCATGAAGTCGAACTTAAAACATGAAAAATATAGTTTGCTAGCTTGTCATTCGAGTGAGGTAATAATTTATATATATTATATACAAGATTTCGAAAATATAGGAATGGTTTTTGGGTAGGTCGAATGAAATAAGTTTTTGAAATATTCCATGAATTTTTCTAAGTGTTTTGCTCTTAGTCGAGTAGCACTATAAAGGGATTATTTTGAGTGTCGAGATGGGGTTATGAGAGGAATCTTAGAAAATGAAAAATATTGTTTCACATGTGTAAGGTCGAGTTGGGTAAAAATGTATGGATGTTACGTTTATAAATCCGAAGTAAACAAGTCACTAATTAGCTATGTCGAAGGGTTCTTTTTAGTTGAAAAGTTTAGTTAGATTTTTCCTTTGTTTTCTACATGGTCCGCTCAAGTAAGAGTTAAGATAGTTCATTTTTAGAGTCGAAACTTGTGTGTGTTCAAAAGTTATTTAAATGAGAAGTGTCGTCGGTTAAGTGGTATATTAAGTCGTGTATCGAAGAATATGGTCATTACATTACTTAGCGAGATACGAGGTTATTTTGGAGGCCACCTTGGGACTGTTTTTCGTCCACAATATTTAAGTAACATGTTTTATTTCTAGCGTGGTATATATAGATTTGCATGGAATGTTTGCATACATATTCAAGTATAATGATGCGTATAGATTATTGATAAGTTGCCATGTTCGATCTAGTGTTTACCAATATAATGCATGTAGTGATCATGTGATAATTGTGCGAAGGGTTGGTGACTGTATGGTATATATGAAGTAAAATAGACATGTTTAGAATGTAGCATTGTATGTGCATGCATGTGAGTATGTGAAGTGTATTTAAGATAGAACAAGAGAACTTACAACACCTTTGAGAAAAGGTGGTGGAGACTTAATGCTTGTCGAAACGAAACACGAAATGAAACGACCCACTTGCTTCGGACTCTCTTACTCCTAACTGGTTAAGCTCTTGGTCGAACAAGGGTAGTTTTAAATGAAGATATTTTGTTAGTGAAATGAGTGTGAAGGAGGTTGTGGGGTTCGAATGAAATACAAAGAAGAGACAGTGAGTTAGAATGGTTATTATATAACTTGAATTGATTTGGGTTTGCTGCCAAAATACACGACAGAAAGTGGTTTTGATGTTTAAGGAATATGGTGAATTTGATAGAAAGTGATGTGTGATAGGGGAGGTCGAATAGAGGTGACTTATATAAGCAAAATATCTACATTTTGTTTGACTTCTTGACCAATGATTAGAGAACACTGTGGATAGAAGACACTTGTGTGATGGTATGTTAGTTTAGGTGTAAAACATGTGTGGTTGGGTGTGAATTGGCTGCTAGTTTCTTGTATGCTTCTTGCTTATTTGGTTCTTTCACCTTTTATCACAAGTTGGAGTTACAAGTTGGGTTTCTATTCTATTTTTGCATTTGTAATGACACATTTTAATTAGTAATGTGGCTAGTGGTTTGTGGGATTTATCGTAGTTTGATCACGTTTTGGGTCAAGGTCTTAAATGATATGCTTGGTTCGAATTTTATAAGTGGATGTATGATAATGTTTAGTTCGAAATGGGGACAATTAAATCAAGTTTCATTATTGTGCTAATCGTTGGTAATTCTAGTTGGGTTTTTGTTATTACAGTAATTAGTTAAGAGGTACGTTTGCATGTGTAATATTAAACGAAAGTCGTGCTAGCCATAAATAATAATGTCGAGCGGTTGATAAGAGTAAAGCAAGAAAGAAAATAAAGACGGGTTAATGAAACAGTTTTGATGTCGTGGTGATGGTGGGTTGTGAAATTGGAGTTGGGTTTTATTGGTTAAAATGTATAATGGTTATGTTTGATATTTAAGATTTGCATAAGTTCTTGAATAAATGTTGCATCGATCGGTTGAAAAGAAAATGAAACAAAAGAAATACAACCATTCTAATAAGTGGGTTACGTGGGCTATGATGTTCCCTTGGGTTGGGCTAGTTCGATGGATTAGTGTTATTAGGATTTGGTGTTTGTTGTTGGGCCAAGCAATTAAGGATCCGGTTGGTTTGTAGTGGTAATTTAGGATTAGGTTTGTTGTTAGTGTTTGTGTTTTAGTTAAATAGAATTATGTGATATTAACTTTGATTAAATGTAGTGAATGAACTAGACGAATATGATTACTTGTCGTTGTGTAAACGTGTTGTTGCGTTTAATATATATATATATATATATATATATATATATATATATATATATATATATATATATATATATATATAATGCATTGCTACTATTGACAATAACGAAAAGTTTAAATTTCTAGCAAAAATAGGCGTTAGGAAATAGTAATACGAGATTATTATTAATCACTAAGATTGATTACAAGGGTTTTTCACAGGATCTTACATAATCAAGTAAAACGCTTTGTTTGGGAAAATATTGTATGCCGCTTTGGATTACCTGGGGAGATTGTTTCGGACAATGGAAAACAATTCCGCGATAACCCATTCAAAGACTGGTGCGCAGAGTTACATATCACACAACACTTCGCATCAGTAAAACACCCACAAACCAATGGCTTAGTTGAGCGCGCAAATCGCAGTTTAGGCGAAGGAATTAAAGCACGCCTGGACAAACACAAAGGAAGATGGGTGGACGAATTATCGCATGTCTTATGGGCGCATCGCACGACAATCAAGGTTAGTAATGGAGAGACTCCTTTTTCCCTTGTCTACGGGACAGAAGCTGTCATACCAGCTGAAATTGGGATGCCAACTATCCGCACCGCGGAAGTTAATGTCGCGACCAATGATGACGAACGACGGATAGATTTGGACCTACTGGAGGAAAGGCGCGAGCGCGCAGCCATACGGGAGGCAAAAACCAAGTCAAAGATGAAGGGATACTACGATGCTAAAGTTCGAAGCACCTCATTCAGACCTGGCGACTTTGTGTACCGCGCTAATGATGCAAGCCACGCAGAAGACACAGGTAAACTTGGACCAAAGTGGGAAGGACCCTATGAGGTCGTTGAAGCACTAGGACAAGGCGCGTACAAGCTGCGCGACATGGAAGGCCGTGAGCTACGACGCACATGGAATATCTGCAACCTCAAGAGATGCTATCTTTAGGAAAGGTTACGACCCAATGCATGGACCACACACGCACTTTAGTAAGTGCCAAATAAATATCCATGTATTTACATTCTTTGTTTCATTTAGACAAATGTTTTTTTTATCTTTTTTACAAAAACTTGCAAGTATTAATAAAATGTTGCGGTTTCTAGCTAACTCCGTGACACACTTTACTTTATTGCTTACATATAATTTATGTCTCAATATTGTTTATTATATTATCTTTTGCCTACATGGCGTGCATGCACTAATTAAAAACCCACGATGGTAAAAGGATGAGTAAACCTAACAAATGACTCGTTGAGTAAGAGGGTTGCAAACCCATCAACACCGGATCACGCATCCTTGTTAAACACCTTATTCTCAAGACGTTGGAGTAAGTTCCATGCGTACCCCACGACGGGTACACATCAATGCATACTGTGCGCGTTTAACAAATCAGGAGTTAAGACAACTAACCCCTTAGTATGGCCCTAGTAGCACGCTGCAATCCATACACTTGTGCACCCCATGATGGGTACACATCAACTTGTAAATTTCAGACACAATTATGTTATATACAACCATGTCATACACGACTATGTCATAATTTTCATACAAGATAAGTGTAAGTGATTATGAATCCTTGTAAAACCTCTTCAAATGTGTTTATACAAGCGATTTGACTCTTAGACATCTTTTATGCGAAAATAACTAAGTACAAACGTTATAAACCATAGCCAAATTTGATATAATATGCATACAATGGTATTATTCAAAATCAACGCTTCATTATAACAAGTCCATCAAGAGTACACATCCAACAAGCATATGTACAAGGAAAAAGTGGACATATAACAAAATACCACTACACCAAAACTACCAAGACATGCTACGAGTACGCCTTAGCCCTGAGTTACCTGCCTGGTGCGCTACACGACCAGCATCTGTAAGCAGCTGCAACAACTTAGCATCCCCAGGCGCTACTGTTGGTACGCTAACAGGCACCCCATCAGACCTAGGAATGTGAGCTGCGCTAAGACCACACAGGATAGCCTTCCCCTTCTGACCCCTCTTCTTGGCAAGTCTCATCTCGTGAGCTTCCAAAGATGTCTTCAATGGAATCTCTTTCTCAAGAGCAAAAGGGTTTAAGATGTCACAAGGGCGAGCAAAAATGGGCACCTGTAGCTGAGACACATCCGGCTTCAAAAAATAATCAAGCTGCTCCTCAGCATTCGCGGATGAATGTCTAGGCAAAGTCAAACCCTCCATAATCACACTAATAGGGAAGTCCTGGTCCCGCTCCAACTGCGCTATATGAGGAAGCTCAAAAAGTTTTAACTTCTCCATAGCAGAAACAAGCTCGCCATAAGCATTCTCATTATAACCAGGCACTTCTGAAGGAGACATCGCCAAAACCTTAGATGCGCACAGTTCCTCTACCGCCTCCGCCCTACCACGCGCTAGGGCACATTGAACCACATTCCCGAAGGACTCCTTAACCTCTCGAGACTCCAGCGTGGTCATGGCGGCCAGACGCAAACCATGGCTGATAAGCCACCTGCGCTCAGCTATAGTCGACATCAAATGAGGATACAACTCCTCATCATACTCAATGCTGAGTTTGCGCAGTTTGCCTTCCTGATTCTCCAGCAAGCTCTCCACAGCCTTGCGGAACGCATCCAGATCAGACATGAGCTTCCCCTTATTCAGCTCCATATATCTCATGGCCCACAGCCAGGAGGCCTTGTACTCTTTCGCTCCAGTGCGCTCTTTAGCCAGATCAGACATGAGCAACATCTTCTCATCAGCAACCTTCTGGTCATACATAGCGGATGCTCTCAATTCAGCCTTCGTCTCAGCCAACTGCGCCCTTAGAAGCTCGATTTCCTTATCCTTTTGAGCAACCAGGCTGCTCTCACCAGCATACTCAGCCTGTAGCCGCGCCACCAATGAAGCCTGGTGCGCAGCAGACAACGCCAACTCCTCAAGAAGGTTACTCCTTGGCGCATCTCCAGCAGATTTTTCTTCAAACACTGGACTCTCAGGCCCAAAATCACCAACATCAGCCTTGGGGGGCGAACTCTCCACATGCGCATCATCATCAACAACAGCCTCAACCCTACACGCAAATACAAAGTTACTCTATAATACTAATAGCGTAATAAAGGACTGAAGACCTAAAGACACAAATGCTTACGTGGGGGAAGTCTTATGCGATGACGCATCCTCTTCGGCGGGACGCTCGACAACAAGCGCAGGGCGCTTACTTGATGTCCCTGCGCCATCATCACCAGACGCCCTCTTGCGCTTCCGCACCAAGCCTTCATCTCCAGACTCGTCCATAGCACTCCCTGATGAGTCTACATGCACCAACTCAACAGGGATCTGTGTCTCAGCAGAGGGAAAGCTACGCAGAGGAGTTGCCATGGTGACACCTGCGGGAACCTCCCCTATCTCCTCTGTCTCCTCTGTTTCCTCCTGCGCAATCAACATTGTGCGCCCAGCAGTAGCCTGAAGCAATGGTTGCTCCTCATCTCTCAAGGGGCGCACCCCTACGATCACCTTTGTAGGCTTCGCCAAGCGAACAACATCAAACAAGTCCATCTCTGCGCAACAAAGCAACAAACAAATAGCAAATGCGTTAGTAAAACTACAAAGGAAAGAATGCTTACAACTACCAAGTGAGGGGGAAGGAAGAGACAAGCACCCACCCCGGCCGTCTTCATCCAAGAATGTTGGCACCTCTTCCGGACTACCAAAGTAGTTGTGACTGATGCCCATGTGTACCAAAAAATCTTCTGGATATGGTTCAATAGGTATGCGATTGGTGTTTATCGTCTCCGCATCCGCCACATTATACAACCCGGGGTCTGGGCGCTCATCTCTCGGCAACGATTCTTGAGTATAGAACTCAAATGCCCAGGGAAAAAATGCACTATCAATCCAGAAAATTTTTTCCCTCCATACCCTTAGTGCGTCTAATTTCTTTGCATAACACTGCAGAGACCCCGCGCGCTTAGCAAAAGTGACCCACCCGTTCAACCACGACGTGTGGTAAAACGCGCGGAATAGATGCACAGTGGGTTCAATCGCCAACAGGCGACAATTTACCTCAAAATTAGTAACTTTCGCCGCACCTATATAGTGCAGTTGCGAGATGTGCAAGCGATAATGGTTTAAGATATCGCACAAAAACAGGGAAATGGGAACACGCTGGTTCGCAAACTCGAAAAAGCGCGTATAAACCCCCACCTTCCCTTGCGGGAAATTCGCTATCGATGCATTTTCGCCCGGAACTACCGGATGCAATGCGAGAGGGATATAATAGTCTGAGGTGAACTGACGAAGTTCATCCTCAGACATATCGGAACTAATCTCAGATAATTGAAGAACCATGATACCTATTATCGGCGCACTCGCTATTATCTTCGCTTTTGTTGATTTGTTTCTTGAAGGTTTAACAATGGCGAAAAAAATGATGATTTCTTTTTACTGTGGTAACCACAGTCAAATGACGGCTAAAGTTTATATAGGGTACACATATTCGTGGATGTACGACATGTGTACCCCACTTGCTCTAATCGTACGGTTGGGAACCCAAAAGGTAAAGCACTTTTTCACCCACCACACACGATTTTCGAAGAAGATACTTGGACTAGGATTAACACGCTACTTTTGGCGGGAAATACTTAAAGCTTCCCCGCTACGCATTGAGGATTTTTTTTTTTAAGTTGTTAGTCTAGTATCCGCAACCACGCATTGCGCACACTAGACTGGGGGGACATGATGACGTATAGTCCGTATTCGGGTCACGAACCCGGCCCATACTTAAGTCCATCACGAATGGACTCAAGCCCGTCACGATATGGGCTATTGCGATAACGGTTTGGGCTCACGATGGCCCAAACCCAACGCTATTTATGGCTGCGATAATATATCTTTTATTTATGGGATATATATTGCCTAACCGCCCTACGCGGGATACACCGAAGACTGGGGAACACGAAACCAATAAGGATTTCGTGTCCATATATAGAGGGCATCTCAACCCTCACAAAGGTACGATTCACAAAACCCTAACTCTTCTACAAACCCTAAAACCGATTACTTACTCTCACGCCGGAGGATAATCGTGGGAGACAATCCCACGATAAGCCTAACGGTGTTTTTCTGTTTTCTTAGTGCGCAGGTCTCAAGCATTAAGATCGGATTGGTACGGAATCAAGGAACGCCCAACTTTTGTATCAACAGAAAAGTTTAAATTTTTCCCATCAAAATGGGTTTTATTAAACCGTAAGTTGTGATTATCATTAATCAGTGAGATTTATTACGAGGGATTTTTACAGGATCTCACAATTTTGTATTTATTTCTATAATAATATAGTTTCACTTGAAAAGATTGGTCTACAAATATTCGAATAATTATTATTTATGTGTTCTTTTGCAATACAAGCGCAGAAGCAATCTTTTGTTTCTTCCGATTCACTGAACTCAAAAAAACGTGTATTTCAGGTCAAACCACCACTCAGTCACATGCTTGAACATCAGTTACGAAGACAAAAGCAAGTTGTGCAAACATCAAAGGATATCTGTTGTATGTCAAGCTATGCAAACATCAAATGATATGTACTGTATGTTGTATGTGATGCAATTTGAGGAGATTTACTTTACTAAGATGCAACTTCATGTGTCAACAGATACGTAAACAAGAACACGAACTCGAACATTATTCATGCAAAACACTCTCGTCGCAACGCGCGGGCTACCCTGCTCGTTGCATCTAAAAACTTAAAAGGTTCTTTAAGCGACTTTAAAAAGAAAAGGAGTTAACTAAACTTGTTAAAGTCTTTATCATTAATTTCAAAAGTAGTCTTTGATTAGAAGGAAAGCTCCACTTTACTTTGTTCAAAAGTACAAAAAGGCAGAATAACAACCGTTCAAATTAAGGCGCCTTTTTCTTAGGTTGGATGGCAAGGTCACCGTTTTTTCACCATACATATCAGCGTCACGTCAGTTTTCTCTCTTCCCTCACTCCCATTCACCTCACTTCACCTTTTTGTGGGCAAGGCAAACCCATCTTCACCTTAACTCCCATTTTTTTTATACATGCAACGGATAGTTAGTACACATGGGACCATTTTTCTTTTTTTTTCGTATGGTGATCAGATCACCTATTTGTGGTTTCGGTTTCTGTGTTGCCACGTGAATTGGGGTGGTAGGCAAGGAGGTGGCGCGTGAGGCAAGGTGAAGTGGTGAAACCTTCACCTCCATTGCCAACCGGCCTTATGAAGATAAAACCAACAACTCACCTTTTTAACTAACCACTTAATTATTCAATGACCAAATTCGTAGAGAAGAAAATAAGTTAAATATGACCAAATTTGTAGAAAAAGTGAGAAACACATATAAGAACCTTTCTCCATTATAGATGTTAAAATGTGTTCAATCCAAAGTTCATAACATATTTGTATCCTCCCTTTTCTTCACTATGCTCATATTAATATTTTACTTAATCGCAAATCATGAATATTTTTGACATTAATAGATGATTTTCTTCACATTACAATACAGTTTCTATCTTTTCATAAAAATGAGAGTTCGTGTTCGTGTAGATATAGAATACGTAAGGTGATCACCTAAATCAGAATAAGTTGGTTGAGATGCCTAAATCGAGAATGACACATACGAATCATTTGTTAATGGCCCGTATCTAGCTTTTCACAATTATCATCCGTTAATGCCCGTTTCATTTCATAATTAAAACGACACACATACTCGCGTAAACCAAAAATAGAGTTAAAATATGATCTATTCATCTAAAAAAGATCATTTAGTTATGTTGGATAAGTTGTCTTCAACACTTAGTTATGTTGGATATTTAGGTACCATTCAAAAGCAGATGTTTTCTCCTTGTTAAAGACATGTTGTCCTATTATATAAGAGAAAACCAAGTTTTACACTAGAAGTAAGGGAAGATGACTGTAGGACTGTAAACGAATCGGACGAACACGAATGAAGTCTTGTTTATGTTCGTTCATTTAATTTTAACCGGACAAATAAACGAACACGAACGCTTAAACGGACAAATTTTCTTATTCATATTCGTTAATTAAGAAAATGAGTTGTTCATGTTCGTGTATGTTCGTTCATTAAGACACTAAACGAACGCTAAACGGACATAAACAATCGAAAATAAATAAACATGGACAAATAAACATCAACTTTATTAAATTATGCATTAATATTGTTTTATAAGTGTTGTTTTGTTTAAACAAACTAATTTTAAAATTATACAATTAAAAGATATGATATACGAACATAAATAAATAAAGAGTAAATTGCAAAAATCGTCCCTAAAGTTTGGCCAAATTGCAAGTTTCGTCCCTGAACTTTGGAAAGTGCAAATATCGTCCCTGTGGGAAAGTTTTGGGGCAATTTTCGTCCCTGGCCTCTGCCAAATTACCCAAATACCCCAGTCCTTTTATTTTTATTAATTCTTTATAATTCCTTTTCAGTTTTTAACACAAATGGTCCCTGTGTTGCGCAAGGCTTTACAAAGTTAGTCCTATTGTTAGACAAATAGTTATTCTTACACAAAATCATCCTTGTGTTGCGCAAGGCTTTACAAACTTAGTCTTTTTGTTAGACAAATAGTTATTCTTACACAAAATCATCCTTGTGTTGCGCAAGGCTTACACAAATGGTCCTTGAGTCCGTTTTTCTTCCGTTTTCATACGTTTTCGTCCGTTTTTCTTACGTTTTTTTCGTTTTTGTCCGTTTTTCTTACGTTTTTTTACGTTTTTGTCTGTTTTTCTACGTTTTTTTTCCGTTTTCATACGTTTTTCTTACGTTTTTGTCCGTT
The DNA here is from genome assembly GCA_021014915.2 of Artemisia tridentata subsp. tridentata. NCBI lineage: Eukaryota > Viridiplantae > Streptophyta > Magnoliopsida > Asterales > Asteraceae > Artemisia > Artemisia tridentata. Next base: position 444,344,080 of record CP139508.1, read on the forward strand.
TTTCTTACGTTTTTTTCCGTTTTCTACGTTTTTGTCCGTTTTTCTTACGTTTTTCCGTTTTTTTTTTTTTTTTTTTCGTTTTTCTCGTTTTTCTTTTTTTACTTTTTTCGTTTTTCTTATGTTTTTTATTTTTTTTTTTTCTATGTTTTTCATTTTCATCGTTTTTGTCCGTTTTTCTTACGTTTTTTTTTTTCCGTTTTTCTTACGTTTTTGTCGTTTTTCTTACGTTTTTTCTTTTCATACGTTTTTGTCCGTTTTTCTTACGTTTTTTCCATTTTTCATACGTTTTGTCCGTTTTTCTTACGTTTTTTTCGTTTTCTATACGTTTTGTCCGTTTTTCTTACGTTTTTTCGAAATTTCTAATTTTTAAAAAATATAAAAAATTCAAAATAATAAAAAAAAAATTTTTTGTCCGAATTTTTAAAAAATAAAAAAATATCAAAAATTTTTTTTGTCCGAATATTTAAAAAAAAAAATAAAAAAATTCAAAAATTTTTTTGTCCGAATTTAAAGAAAAAAAATAAAAAATTAAAAAAAAAATTTTTTTTCCGAATTTAAAAAAAAAAATTAAAAAAAAAAATTGAAATTTTTTATTTTTTTTAAAAATATTCGGACAAAAAAAAAAAAAATTCGGACAAAAAATTGAATTTTTTTATTTATTTTTTTAAATTCGGAAAAAAAAAATTTTAAATTTTTATTTTTTATTTTCTTAAAATTCGGACAAAAAAAATTTTGAATTTTTTTATTTTTTTCTAAATATTCGGGCAAAAAAAATTTTGTAATTTTTATTTTTTTAAAAAACGTAAAAAACGCAAAAAAAACGGACAAAAACGGATAAAAACGGACAAATACGAAAAAAACATAAGAAAAAAGGACAAATACTGAAAAAAAACGTAAGAAAAACGGAAAAAACGTAAGAAAAACGGACAAAAACGTTAAAAACATAAGAAAAACGGACATAAACGTAAGAAAAACGGACAAATACAGAAAAAACGTAAGAAAAACGGACAAAAACGTATGAAAACGGAAAAAACGTAAGAAAAACGGACAAAAACGTATGAAAACGAAAAAAACGTAAGAAAAACGGACAAAAACGTAAGAAAAACGGACAAAAACGTATGAAATCGGAAAAAACGTAAGAAAAACGGACAAAAACGTATGAAAACGAAAAAAAAGGGACAAAAACGTAAGAAAAACGGACAAATACAAAAAAAAGGTAAGAAAAACGGACAAAAACGTATGAAAATGGAAAAAACGTAAGAAAAACGGACAAAAACGTAAAAAACATAAGAAAAACGGACAAAACGTAAGAAAAACGGACAAAAACGTAAAAAACGTAAGAAAAACGGACAAAAACGTAAGAAAAACGGACAAAAACGAAAAAAAACGTAAGAAAAACGGACAAAAACGTATGAAAACGGAAAAAACGTAAGAAAAACGGACAAAAACGTAAGAAAAACGTATGAAAACGGAAAAAACGTAAGAAAAACGGACAAAAACGTAAAAAACGTAAGAAGAACGGACAAAAACGTAAGAAAAAGGGACAAAAACGGAAAAAAACGTAAGAAAAACGGACGAAAACGTATAAAAACGGAAGAAAAACGGACTCAAGGACCATTTGTGTAAGCCTTGCGCAACACAAGGACGATTTTGTGTAAGAATAACTATTTGTCTAACAAAAGGACTAAGTTTGTAAAGCCTTGCGCAACACAAGGATGATTTTGTGTAAGAATAACTATTTGTCTAACAATAGGACTAACTTTGTAAAGCCTTGCGCAACACAGGTACCATTTGTGTTAAAAACTGAAAAGGAATTAAAAAGAATTAATTAAAATAAAAGGACAGGGGTATTTGGGTAATTTGGCAGAGGCCAGGGACGAAATTTGCCCAAAAACTTTCCCACATGGACGATATTTGCACTTTTCAAAGTTCAGGGACGAAACTTGCAATTTTGCCAAACTTTAGGGACGATTTTTGCAATTTACTCATAAATAAATGAACATAAGCGAACGTTAACGAACACATAATCGAACGTTCACGAAAATAAATGAACGGACACGACTTTTGTTTATGTTCGTTTATTTAACTAAACGAACGTAAAATATTATTCATGTTCGTTCATTTAATAAATAAACGAATATAAACGAACTTTTTACCTAACATTTCATGAAATATTCACTGAACGTTCAGTTCGTTTACAGGCCTAAAGATGAGTTGGTAAAAAACATGACTTTTAAATAAGAGACGAGGGTTCGTGTCCCAACACAACTTCTCTGACTTTTTTTAATTTATCAACTCCACGGAAACTAAACAACACCACGCACTTACTTCTCAAGGGTTTGACGAAGATTTACCAATTATTAAGGACTTTTTATTATGCATCCCATGGGAGCCCGAGGTACGCGTAAATTTGTCAATGTTGCAGATTATACGGACTCCTTCAACCGCAACACAATATGGTTCGAGAATATCGTATTTGTGTTAACTGTAAACTCGAAGAGCAGGAGTTGCGCTTGATGCTAGTAGCACTCTCACTCGATCTCAACCTCGCAATGGATGTTACCAAGGTTGACATAAAAAGTTGACTCAGTTTTGGTAGACTAGTTTTGTTGTTGGATTCAGTTAACATGATTTATGCACTTTATATTATGTCTCATTACGTCTAAAGGAATCAAAAAATATTGTCACATGACAGTATATATGACACTCGCTCTAGAACTTGTGTGGTCTATCAAACAAATAATAAAAGCATCTTTTTCAATTTATAATATTCAAGTCTGAACAATCATACAATATATTTATGATAACCAATTTAGGATTATGAATGGGTGAACGTTTGGGGGAGTTGCCAAAGTGTCTTGTCTTTACACAAGATAACATAGGTTCGAGCCTTAGAGAAATGTTGAACAAATTAGCCAAGTTGATGTCTTCTCTGGTTCGAACACTCGTGTTTGGTCTATTGCATATGATGGCGTTTTTTCGGTAAGAGTGACTCGTAGGCATATTGACGCTCACCTTTTGCCCTCTTTGAATCCTCCTACTACGTGGGACAAGTCTCTCCCTCACAAAGTGAATATCTTCATATGGCGTTTATTGCTTGACATGCTTCATCATCGTCTCAATCTCTTGTCCCGAGGTATCGAAATCTCGAAGATTTCCTGCCCTTCTTGTAATGGTAATGTAGAGTCTAACCTTCATATCTTTTTCGAGTGTGACATTGCCAAAGATATTTGGAGGCTCGTTTGTACTTGGTGTGACGTCTCCATTCCTTTATTCGTATCTCACATCCATTGAAGAGATTGGTTGAGCTCTTGGCACGTTTATAAAAAGAAGATTCATCTTTATGGTGGATTTGGTAGTTCCGTAATAATGTCACTTTTAACTCTCACTTTATGAGGAAAATGACATCTTTAATAATATTCGTTTGTACACTTTTTCTTGGCTTAAGTATAGAGGGTGTATGCTTTATAGTTGGACTGACTGGTTAAAGTCTCCCATGTAATTGCGAGCTTCTTGCTAGTTTTCTTTTTAATAAAATGCTACCGTTCAAAAAAAAAGAAAAAAAAAAGGTTTGCCTTTACCGAATTAATTTGTCTTGAAAAGGTGAATTGAACTTGTATGAAACCAAATTCAATTCGCCTCGAAAAGCGTCAACAACCACACGTACATTCACTTATGAAAAAAATACGCGAACTAACTGTGAATCAAGAGTTCAAGACAGACCGTTAAGAACACAATGAGCCCCAAAACAAAATGACAAGGTAAAATAAATACTTCTATTATTAAATATTAAATGGCTGAGAATATGAACAGGTGGATCGTTCAGGAGAGTTGGCTAAGTGCCTTGTTTACAACAGGTGGATCGTTCAGGGGAGTTGGCTAAGGCCATCATTCAAGCGAAAATTACTGACATAACCCTGCCCATTTTCATGTGTCTTATTATACCCCAAGAATGCGCCGTTTTTTCAAATACCCCAACATCTCCCTTAAAATTCTACGCGACATGCATGAGTTACAGATGTTGCATTTACACGCTCGGGACAAAAAAAAATATATTGATACATGTCGCGTATATATATACACGACACATATATATATATATACGCAACATGCATTAATTCTTGCATGGGGAAGGAGCTAATTGCATGGGGAAGGAACATTTGCATGGGGAAGGAGCATTGTGATTTGATGGAACGAATTTTTGCAAGTATATTTGTACATGTCGTGTACAAATTTTCACATAAGGTAGAAAACAACTTCCGGTTATTTTCACATAAGCTAGAAAGCAAGTTCCGGTGGTGCTTTGTTGGTGGTTTGGAGGCGTGGCAGTGGTGAAGTTGTGGTGGTCAAGTGGTGCTCCGGTTGTGCCGTTGTAGTGGTGTGGTGTGGTTGTTGCTGGTGGCGTTTTGTCGTTGTGGTGGTAGTCTTGTGGTGGTGGTTGTGGTAGTGTGTACTGTGTCATAATGGTGGAAAATCGGGTAATTTCGAATTATAATTTTTTTTGTCATTATAATTATTGTTTATTTGTTACGTATATGTTTTGTAAATATATATTTATTATGTCTTTTGGTTATTTTAGGATTATCCTGCGCAAGTTACATGTAGGAGTAGGTTGTCTTTAATTGGTCATATTAGAAAATTGATATTGAACACCCCTAAGGAAAAATTGTTTAGAGAAACATGTTTTGGTTGGATGTTAGACATGCCGGATATGCAAAAGAGTGGGGTGTTAATACACTATTTTATATGCATCCAAGTTGCTTGTCAATAGGGAGACACAAATATAGTTCCATTAAGATATCGTGTACGTACTCTTGATCGTTTAGGTGAGGTTGAAATTCAGTTTGGGAGGGAGGAATTTTGTATAGTTACGGGTTTAAGGTTTGGGACTGATTTTAGGGAGTCGTATACGGATGGACCTAACTTGTTTAGGAGACGAGTGTTCCCTTCTTCTACCGATTCCCGTAATATACAAGTTGGTACGTTGTTAAGAATCCTAAAAAACAAAGGCGACTTTAATAAGTTGAGCGACATAGATGGTGTTCGACTTTGTTTGTTAGGTGTTTTGATGTTGGTGTTGAAAGGTACTGAGCATGGCAATATAGTGGACGGATTTTTGTTTAGGCTAGTCGAGGATTTAGATAAGTGGAATGTGTATCCGTGGGGGTCGTATGTATGGCCAACTTTGTACAAACATCTCCGGGATGCAGCATTTGAGCGTAGGGATAAGCACTTTGCTGATGGGAGGGACCCTAGTAAACTTCCTAAGTACACGTTGAATGGATTTGTATGGGCTTTCAAGGTATGTCATTTATCTATTTATACAGTTCATGTATATGTATATTTTATTATTATTATTATTATTATTATTATTATTATTTATTATTATTATTATTATTATTATTATTATTATTATTATTATTATTATTATTATTTGTTTTTTTTAGATTTGGATATTGGAGATGTTCCCGAAAGGTGCTAGCCCTTATTTTTTCTGTCATCATCGAGTGTTGCATCCCCGGTCCGTTGCATGGAGTTTTAACAAATTGGTCGTTAGAGAACGTATTGACAAGTTTTTGGACGACCAATTGAAGGTGAGTTTGAGATATCCATTTTTTTTTAACTATTATGAATTTAATATTGTTTAAGTTTTTTTAATGACATATATATTTTTCATGTTTTTTACAGGTAAAACCACCGTTGCCTAGGCTTACACCGGATGAGTATGAGGAATTGACCGAGTGGTGGCGTGACAGTAGAGCGTATTTCGAAGGGAATCCGGTCGCACCTCCGGTGATACAGCCACAAGCATACCATTCTATGGATGAGGATATACATCCGGCTGTTTTACAGAAGTTCGCATCGTATGACGCTATGTTGAAAGAATATGACCTGAAAATAAAAGCGATTGAAATGAAGGTAAATAGTTTTACATCAATTTATTTTGAGTTTATGTATAAATATCATTGAAGGCTTGTTAATTGTTTCATTAACATTTTTACTGCAGCAAAACCAACTTCGCAATAAACAACGAGTACATAGAGAATCAAGCGTTGTTGATGATGAAAATGTTGGTTTTAGCGACGGGCCACCAAATGACTCTTTCTTTGATGGTTTTAGCAACGGGTTCGCCAAGTTTGCCACTCCTATTGATCACCAGGCTGGTCCATCCTCCCGCCCTAACGATGCGTTTCCCTCAACCGGACATACTGCTAACCGTACACCAATGGGGTTCGCCAAGTTTGCCACTCCTATTGATCACCAGTCCTCCCGCCCTAACGATGCTGCTGACATCCAGGTAACTTATTAATTTTCGATTATTATTTTTAAATTTGGTCATTATTTGTAATTGATTAGTGATTGTTTTTGTTACATCAATTATATGTTTAATAATGTTAATGACGTTAAAAATTTATTTGGTTAATCTTTTTTAAGGGTGCGATCGACCGACCAAGGAGGGATTGTCGTCCGGGTAAATATCAGCAATTTCCTTGGACCCAACAAGGACCCACTACAATCCTCCCTAAAAAACGTGGAGCTAGGGCTAAACTAACAAAGAGTACGGCAACAATTCCACGATTTAACCTAGAAGAATTACCGGTTGATGATGATGTTACCTGTGTTGGTACATCTGTTGGCTCACCTTTGAATGTTCCTAATGTTGATCCTACAAAGGTACTACTTACAATGTTTTAAATTTATTAACATTTATTTTATATAATTAACAAACTTGTAACGATATTGCATATTTTTTTCTTAGGTAAGGCGCAATAACTATCCAAGTTTTGAGGAATTCCTCATGGACCCGTATGGGATATACCTTGACTGCCATCCAAAGGGTTGGGTGGTAGACCCTATGTTCTTTCAACATCTACTTCCGGATTTATACAGGATGGGTAATGATCCGGGTCCAGAGGATAAACGTGGTTGGTTGTCTGACGATGTAAGTGTATTATTTTAAATTGTTAGAGGTTTAGATTATTTAAGTTTCAAGAACATTAAATGATTTAGTTTAATCTTTTGAATCAGCATATGAATTGTTGGATAGAGCTATTAATCAAAAAAAGGGTAGACAACGAACCATGGACAGTGGCTAAATCATGGACTGCATCTGTGTACCCGACCGAAAATGGTAACGTGTCCATGCTTTCGATTAATCCGTCGCTTAGGGGAACATTGGATGGTAGCACACGTCCATACCCGTCATGGGATGTTGTACGTTGGGTAAGTAAAGATCTTTCAATGTATATTTGTTTTGTATAAATTACTCTTTACTAGACTATGTAATTGTGTATACATAAATAAATTTTATATGTAGGTGTTGATGCCGATGAATCCGACACAGAATCACTGGGTGACAGCAATTATTGATTTACATGATTCCAGGTTATTGGTACTCGACTCTATGCACAGCATGGACCGTTGTCAACAAATAAGACAGTATGTATTGGATTTTACCGAAGTTGTGAACAAGTTTTTAGAAGAGCAAGGACATTTCACCAGGACAGGACATGGACACTACAACTTCGAATTCCATTACAACAACGTACAATATTTAGTCCCACAACAAGGAAATTCAATGGATTGTGGAGTAATCACATGTTGGCTAATACATGAGTTTGTTACGGGTAGATGGCCACCACAATTTGATATTAATAATGTTGTAGGCTTTTTCTCCGATATTAGATGTACTCTTGGTAGCATGTTTTACAACAGTAGGTGTGAGGACACTAGTTTGTGTGGATATGATTAATTAAGATGTTGTTAGTTGTACAGTTTAACTAGTATGTAATGCTATTCTATGTTGAAGTATTTTTTTTCAACTTTTATTTGATATATTTTTGAAGCATTTATTCAAGTATTATTCGACTACATAAAGACACAATACAATAACCGTACATAGACACGAAACAATTAAACCAGAGGACGATGTGTTTCATAAACACTACATACACAATATTAAACATAAACATAGGGCATGAATACGTAAATATTCATCCACTAAAAACGGTATCCTTGTCGAAAACTTCAACCAAGTTCCTTTTTGTTATGTTAAGAGCAGGCGGTGATGATTTTGAGGTAAAGACCGAAATATTACGAAGTACCAAAACAGCTCCGACTTTGAGATAGTCTTTGGGACCCTTGTCTTCTGCAAGGACTTTGTGATGAATTGTACCAGACATAGTCCCTGTCGGATCTTTTAGTGTACATGTAAGGTCACCCAGTATGTTAGGAGTACAAGACTTGATAACAGCTACAACAAGTTCAAGTTTCCCTTTTACGCAATGCTTCTTTATATCCCCAAAACAGCCAGTTACGATGACACCTTGAGAATTAAACACCTTATGAATCGCGCTCAACCATGGCCCACTAGTAAAATGTTCATCCTCAGTGACATCCTCGTTTACTTTCGCTATATAATCTTGTGTTGGCACAACACAATATTCGGGGCCACCCTCTCTGATGTCTGCATTTTTGCGAAGAATGGCTTGTTGAAGAATACCAGCCGGACCAGGTATTATCCAATCCTGGTCGCTCATAGATGTTGAAGAACCTGCAACATTATGTGTTGGGGCGTATGTTGCGTAATTTTTTTGTTTGGGTGGAACGAATTGGGAATTTTGGTATCCTTTTGTGTATCCGGTTTTGTTTTGTTGGGACATTGTCTGAATTTTTAAATTTTTGTAGAGAGTAGAAATGTGAATATCTGGATGTGTTTAAAGAAATGGAACTAAACACAAGTATTTATAGGAGAAATTTAATAGATATGTTTAATTACGGCATGCACTTGTCAAATCAATGTCATATTTCGCGTAATTAATTAGTCGTACCCGTATGCGTCATGCACTTGTCAAATCAATATCATATTTCGCTTAATGATATACACGTACACGAAACTCTCATTTCAAATTGTCACATCCTTGTCACATTTGCGTAATTATTGGTCACATTTTTGTTGCATTTTTGTAGAGAGTAGAAATGTGAATATCTGGATGTGTTTAAAGAAATGGAACTAAACACAAGTATTTATAGGAGAAATTTAATAGATATGTTTAATTACGGCATGCACTTGTCAAATCAATGTCACATTTGCGTAATTAATTAGTCGTACCCGTATGTGTCATGCACTTGTCAAATCAATATCATATTTCGCTTAATGATATACACGTAAACGAAACTCTCATTTCAAATTGTCACATCCTTGTCACATTTGCGTAATTATTGGTCACATTTTTGTTGCAGCATTGTCTCCTTATATTTAGTGTTTGTGGTATATTTCTTGAATATCAAACACTTTCATCCATATCAAATACTAAAAATGAGTTCAGATTTTCAAAAATTCAAATGTGTTTTACATTTTGATAATTCCAAACGAGGTGTGATTCTAATTTTCATGATTGGTTTCATTGTATTCAATTTAGGGTAGGTTTACATAGTTTAATGTGTATTCAATTTTGTTATTCAGATTCGAACTTTCTTACTCCATCTCCGACAACTGCTTATAGTTGACGGGGCACATCTGAAGGGCGTGTACAAAGGAACAAATTTGTTAGTAGTAGGCTGATTGGTTCCAAACAGTCAACTAATATTGACCAAGGATTTGGTCAACAAAAGTCAAACTATCAAGGACACAATGCAATAATCCAAGGAGTATAGTTTTATCCCCGGGTCGTTTAAGTCCCAGCGAAGTGTGAAATTGTGATTAAAAACGGATTGTGATCAAGTGTTATTGAACAGAAAAGGGATTATGATTTTGATTACACTAATGAGATAAGAAAATAGCTTTAACCAAGCTATATAAACAAGAACTGGAAACCAAATTAACTAAAAACGTATAAAAACCTAAAAGCGTACGTTTAAATTTAAATAAACGTAAACGTACGAAAAAAGTGAGTTTTAAGAAATAAACAGCCTACGGATATGAAATTTATATTTTTACAACCCTAATAATAAAAGAAAATTATTGGAAAAAGAAAATTATTTATTTAACTTATTAATTAATTATTATTAATTAAAAACTATTTAATTATTATTTAAACTAATTAAAATTCTAATAAATACTAAAAGATCAAACAAAAATCTGAAAATTTTTATATAAATACTCTAAGGTAATAAAAAGATAAGAAAATTATAAAAATGAAAATTACTTAATTAAAATTTAAAAAGATAAATTCTATTAAATAGAAGCTATCACTATATTTCTATTTCGTTTGTTTTTAAGTCCTAAAAATATTTTTATATTTTTCCTAGATTAAAAATGACAAAAGAAAATTATGAAAATTGGAATTATATTTTTTTGATTATTTTTCTATTTATTATGATTTAAATACTATTAAAAACTACTTAAAATGATTAAAAATATTAAAACTGATCAGAAAATTATGAAAAATTACAGATAATGCTAAAATATTATAAGGAAGCTGGGAAAAATAAAATGAAAAGCTGACAAGGCCCAATAAGCAGATTTGGGCTAATAAGCAATAAGCTAATAAGCCAAAAATAAGCAAATAAGCAGTAAAATTGGCCAAATGATCAGAACAAGCTTAATACACTATAATAAGCTTAAAACAACTTAAAACTACAAATTAGCACAAGTGATTAACAGATTTGATCCTTGGCTGCTTGTAAAATTCAAAACAGAAAATGCATGAAACAGGCCAACTTGCAGGGCAGATTTAAGCTAATGAATAAGCACTGAGATTCAATATTAGGGGGGCAAAAGCAAGCTTAGCTTATGAGCTATCTAGAAAACACAAAAGCCCCATCATACAACCCCCAATTGAAGTCTGATTTTGCCCAAGATCAGCAACCAAAAATCATGTTGCTGCTGATCTTTTTGACTTTTGCAGAAAAATGGAAGTTTTGACTTTGGTGAGATTTGATTAGTTCTAATGGACTGATATTGATGTAATAAGCTATGAAAAGGCTAAAACAAGCAATATTAACAACTTAACAACTGAAATGATTGATCTTGATCCTAAAATTTCTAACAGCCCACTGTTATGAGAGACCAAAGATTGATTTTGACTTTTAATCTACTAAGCACAGGTTTTTATGGTTTGACTAACCTATTTGGACCTATTGTGATCTGTCTAAGCCAAGAACAACAACAAACAGCAACCAAAACATATTGAAACTTGCAAATCCAAACACCCCTTAAAAACAATGATTATAAGGTTTTCAAGGCTATTAACTGAATAAGACCTGAATACTGATTCAAGAGCTTATATTATGATGTAATAAGCCAAATTAAGCACAGAAACATCAATCTAAACACCAAAGACTTAAGATTCCATATAATGCTATTATAACAGTAAAACTAGAATTTATAAGCACCATACAATCCAGTGAACAAGCAAGTTATTTTAAGCACTAATTTTATTCTAACATACCAAATAAACATAGAAAACCAGAGATAAGCATAAAATTAACACTTCCACAGTGAATAGCAAAAATCAAGAATTATGCTTACAAATTGCAACCCAAGCTGAGACAGAGAACCAAGGACCATAGATACTCCTATAAGCTTTCCACAAAGCCACTAACCCAAGGGCAATCCAAATTCTCCCTTGCTCCAGCTTTTCTTAATCATTCCTTGAACTTTGACTTTAGTTGACTGTTTTTGTAATTTTGATTTTCTTATTACTAAACTTGTTTTACTGATTACTAATAGCTTCAATAAGCTATGTGGGAGCTTACATTTACTTATGAGTCAATATAAACAAACAACAACAACAATACAGCTTAATTAGATTTTTGAGATAAAAGTAGAAATGGCATAAACTGAGATAACAACTGAAACTTGAAATTAATTATTAGAAAAGGTTTATATTACACTGGAACAAACTAAATTCAACACTTGAAAGATTAAAATTACACTAAGAACTTGAAATTTAATAATTCGACATTAATAAAACTAAATTACACTAGATATCTTATTACACACTCTCTCCTCTGTTCTTTATAGCCTCTAACCTTCTTGTCGACATCTCTGAGTACTTCCCACCTCATCTGAGCCATTGATTTCCAAGAATTCATCAGATTCGACCATTTGGCACTTTTGGCGGGAAAAGTGGAAATTGGTGATTAATCTCTGATTTTGCTATTGGGGAGTGGGAGGGATGCATTAATTGGTTTTGGCATGTTAGGTGGAGTGTTGAGGAGGGGGGATGAGGTGGATGAGCCAGCTGGGGGGATGACTGGTTATGGCTGGGGTGAGTGGGAAAGAGACGGGTCAAAGGGGGTTTGACTGAGTTTTTAAACTCAGATGGGGGTTGGGCTTATTTAATTTGGGCTTGGGTAAATGGGTTAAGGGTTTAGTAATGGGTTGGGCAGGTTTGTTTATTTTGGGTTTAATGTTGTTGGATCCGGATTTGGTTTATAATTTAAATACAACAAGGACCAAAAGTGTAATTTGCTGAAAGTTGAGGGCTTGAGTTGCACTTTTCCAAAGTTACTCCAAAGGACCAATATTGCCAAGAAAAATAATACAAGGGTTATAATTATTTATTTTCCATTTTAAAATAACCCAGGGACCATTTTTGACATTTTTCAAAATTGAAGGACCTTTTTGTAATTTTTGCCCAAACAATCATTCAAGGACCAATTTTGACAATTAAGATTATTTTAGGGACCTTGAATGATAAATTCCACTTTTTTAGATTCTAGGGACTAGATTTGCCAAATTCTGAAAGTTCAGGGACTAAAATGCAAATTATGACATTTATTGTTTGTTTTTCCCTGAAACTTATAAAAACACAGTCAGATGATATTTTTATACATTTTTAGACTTTTTAAAGTATTTTTGACTGTTTCTGTAGCTCAAATGTAAAAGAAATGATGAGTATTTACACACTCATCAATCCCCCACACTAAACTATTGCTAGTCCCTAGCAATTTTTTATGAAGATTTTAATGGATGTATCTCTTTACCAGAAGCCATCACCTCTGGAGTAGCCAAATGTTTTAGTTCAAGTAAGAACTATGGTACTCTGATAACCATTTGATTTTGAGCAAATCACCAGCTGTAAACGGTTTTGGTTTGTCTTTACCAGAAGCCGTTTGCTTCTGGACTAGCCATTGTTTTAGTATGTGATACTTTGGCACAATGATAACCAAATGATTTTAAGCAAACCATAAGCTATAAACGGATTTGATTCATCTTTACCAGAAGCCGTTTGTTTCTGGACTAGCCAGCTCTTAGATAAATTACAACTATTATCTTTGGTGAGCTGATTACCAATTATGGTATTCCAAAGCCTTTACCACAAGCCATAAACTTGCGGGCTAGCCAACTCTTCACTAATTAAAGATATGGTGAGTCGAGAACCATACAATTTTTGGCAAATTGCAAGCCATAAACGGATTTGATACATCTTTACCCAGAGCCGTTTGCTCCGGGATTAGCCAATCCTTATGTGGGTTAGACATGGCGGACTGATAACCCTTTTCTGAGTTCTAAGTGAGAAAAAAATTTTAAAATTTTGGCTAAAATGGGGGTGCTAGATGGTACATTTGATTAAATTCGCGAGAATTCCCCCCCACACTTAGAACTGAATATTGCCCTCAATATTCAAAGTACCGGCTGTTAAACCAACACTTAGAACGTAAAAGGGAAATACTGAATAGCCATTATTTTTATATACATATTTATTTTATTTTTATTTAATTTGCATTTAAGCCGTTAAGGCATGCAAATTCCCTCTTTATTTTTTTTTTTTTTTTTTTTTTTTTTTATTTTTATTTTTTAACAACTGAAACTTAAATACTTACATATATACAACCTGTGGGGCATTCCTCCAAACTTGGGTGGTAGAAAATAGAAAGAAGTCAGAATATATGGGTGAAAACCCATATGGTGCGGGCTAATGTTTTTGTTCACCGAGTCACTAGCCTGACTCGACCCCGAATTAAGTTGATTCCTCCCGAACAGTCAGGTTTATCACGCTAGCTAACCGCTTGTGAACGGCCAACTGTAATAAAGTGCTCCTGAACAGCCCGGGAGAAAAAGCAATTTAAAAGTATACGGGGAAGTTAATGGAAGAGACAATCTCCCCCACACTTGGTGGTAGAAAAGAGAAAGAAAACAGAGACACGAGTAAGAACCCATGTTTTGCTAATGTTTTTGATCACCGAGTCACTAGCTTGACTCGATCCCCGCATTTATTGGTTCATGGGGAAAGTTTGAAGATCCGGGACAACCATAAATGGTATGTCCTCTCCAAAGTAGTGTTTTAACCGATGACCATTCACTTTGAAATTTGGTCCGTCATTTTGAGATAACTCAACGGTACCATATGGATAAACTTTTGTAACAGAGAACGGACCAGACCAACGGGATTTGAGTTTTCCCGAGAAAATCTTCAATCTTGAATTGAAAAGAAGGACTCGATCACCAACGTTGAAAACGCGGTTCTTGATTTTTGAGTCATGAATCTTCTTTGTCTTTTCTTTATAAATCAAAGAGTTCTCGTAAGATTGATCACGTAGTTCATTTAATTCATTCATTTGAACTTTACGGTGATCACCCGCAGTTTGAAGGTCAAAGTTTGCATGTTTCAAGGCCCAGTAGGCTTTGTGCTCTAATTCGATCGGTAGATGACATGCCTTTCCGTACACAAGCTTGTAAGGTGTACACCCAATGGGTGTTTTGTAAGCTGTACGAAAGGCCCATAGTGCATCATCCAATTTATCCGACCAGGATGCACGATTTTCTCCTACAGTCCTTTCTGAGATTCTTTTAATCCCCCGATTTGAAACTTCAACTTGCCCACTTGTTTGTGGGTGATACGCAGTAGAAAGACGGTGAGTTACACCATACTTTTGCATGACTTTGTCAAATTTGTCATTACAAAAATGCGTACCACGATCACTGATTATAGCACGTGGGGTTCCAAAACGGGCAAAAAGAGACTTCAGGAATTTTACAACAACTCGGGCATCATTGGTGGGTAAAGCTTTTGCTTCAACCCATTTTGACAAATAGTCAACAGCCACGAGAATGTATTTGTTGCCTCGAGATGATGGAAATGGCCCCATAAAGTCAATGCCCCAGACATCAAAGATTTCACAGACTTGAATTGCATTTTGTGGCATTTCATTTCGTTGTGAAATATTACCGTGACGCTGACAAGCTTCACAAGTTTTTATGAGTTCTTGGGCATCCTTATAGATTGTGGGCCAATAAAACCCGGAATCAAACACCTTTTTGGCAGTGTAGTTTGGACTATGATGGCCCCCTGTGGGTCCAGCATGGCAAGCTTTGAGAATGTCAATAGCTTCCTGTCCGTAAACACACCGTCGGATGACTTGATCCGCACAGATTTTGAATAAGTAGGGGTCGTCCCAGAAATAATGTTTAACATCCTTGAAGAATTTATTCTTCTGTTGGGTCGACATCCCTTTCACAATGAAGTTCCCCGCATGGTAATTTGCGAAGTCAGCAAACCATGGGGTGGTAGAATCTCCACGAAAAGTAACCGCATTGAGTGTCTCGAGAGGAAATGTTTCATTTATTTCCTTTCTCTCGAAAACATCTTGGTGTGGGTTCTCTAATCGGGATAGATGATCAGCAGCTAGGTTCTCAGCTCCTTTTTTATCACGTATAATGATATCAAATTCTTGCAGGAGGAGAACCCAACGGAGTAATCTCGGCTTTGCATCTTGTTTTGCAAAGAGATATTTAAGAGCCGAGTGATCCGTGTACACTACACATTTTGTCAAGATCAAATATGGCCGAAACTTCTCAAAGGCATACACCACAGCCAATAATTCTTTTTCTGTAGTGGTGTAATGAGTTTGAGCTTCAGTCATGGTTTTACTTGCGTAGTGGATAGGCTGAAAATGTTTGGCTTTTCGTTGCCCCAGGACTGCACCGATTGCAAAATCACTTGCATCGCACATGAGCTCAAAGGGAAAATCCCAGTCGGGGGCAACTAGAATGGGTGCCTCAGTAAGCTTTTTCTTTAATATGTCAAAAGCTTTGATGCACTCTGGTGAGAAGATAAAAGGAGCATCTTTTTCAAGAAGATGAGTCATAGGCCGGGCGATTTTAGAAAAATCTTGTATGAATCGACGATAGAAACCAGCATGACCCAGAAAACTCCTAATACCTTTGACGGTAGTGGGATGAGGTAATTTACCAATGACATCAACTTTAGCTCTGTCAACCTCAATCCCGTTCTTTGATATCTTATGGCCGAGGACAATGCCCTCTCTGACCATAAAATGACTCTTCTCCCAATTTAGACAAAGGTTGGTGTCTTTACACCTTTTCAACATGTTTTCTAAATTGGAGAGACATGCTTGGAACGAATCCCCAATGACCGAAAAGTCATCCATAAAGACCTCCATTGTTTTACCAATCATGTCGGTAAATATAGCCATCATACACCTCTGGAACGTGCCTGGAGCATTACATAAGCCGAAAGGCATACGTTTATAAGCAAAGGTTCCATAAGGGCATGTAAAGGTAGTCTTTTCTTGATCCTGTGGATCAATGGGAATTTGAAAATAACCCGAGAAACCATCAAGGAAACAATAGTAATCGTTTCCTGCTAATCTCTCAAGCATCTGATCCATAAAAGGCAGAGGAAAATGGTCTTTGCGGGTGGCATCATTCAACTTACGATAGTCAATGCAAACACGCCATCCCGTAACCAAACGAGTTGGAATTAACTCATTCTCATCATTCGTGACAACAATCATGCCACCTTTTTTTGGAACACAGTGAATGGGACTAACCCAAGGACTATCAGAGATGGGATAAATCAATCCTGCATCAAGAAGTTTGAGAACCTCTTGTTTGATAACATCGTGGATTTTAGGATTCACCCTTCTTTGATGTTGGACTGCTGGTTTAAAGTCATCCTCCATTAAAATCTTGTGAGTACAAAATTCAGGGTCAATACCCTTAATGTCGGAGAGTTTCCAAGCAATGGCTTGCTTGTGTGACTTTAAGACCTTTATTAGAGCAGTCTTTTCCTCATCACTTAAGTCTTTAGCAATAATGACGGGTAATTTATCATCACCCTCCAAGAATGCGTACTCAAGATGAGGCGGTAAGTCTTTGAGTTCGACCTCAGGAAATTCATCAGTTTTCTCAACTGATTTGACTTCCTCATTATGAAGTTCAACGGGAGGGAGAGGAGGAGAATTGTCCTGATTTAACAATGTCTCAAGAAGAAGAATATCTCCCTCCAGATCAATCTCAGCGTCATCAATCCCCTCTAGGAATGAATCACATTTGAGAAAATCATCGATCTCTTCCAAATTGAAATCACCTCCCTCAAACGGAGTGAGAGAAGGGGAAGAGTCAGAAATGCCAGGTAAAGAAGATGTGGTGGTACCCCCACTCACAGAATTATCAGAATAACCAAGAAACTCTTGAGAGTACTCCTCTGAAACAATATCAATGACATCGATTCGGTTAACTGATTCAGAATCATAATTTGAGGAGTACCTCGAAGTTTGATCGAGGTTAAAGGTAACAGCTTCATGACCCACACGTAATGTGATTTTATGCTCAAATACATCTATGAGAGCACGGCCCGTTCTTAGGAATCCTCTTCCAAGAATGAGAGGAACCCTAGGATCAGCATCGAAATCGACAACCACAAAGTCAGCTGGAAAATGGAACTTTCCTACTTTTACAAATACATCCTCAGCAATGCCGCGTGGATGAGATGTGGTTCGATCTGCAAGCTCAAGAGTCATGCAGGTAGGAGTGAGTTCAGGAAGAGAAAGTTTCTCCCATACTGAGTAAGGCATCAGGTTGATGCTGGCACCAAGATCGGCCAAGGCATAGCATTCAACCATTCCTGGAAAGACACAAGGTAGTAGAAACCTTCCAGGATCTCCAAGCTTCTCGGGAAGCTTTTTTAAGATAACTGCTGAGCAGTTCTCATTCAATGGAGTCTTTGCCATTTCAAACAGTTTTTCCTTGTTGCTCAACAAGTGTTTGATTGTGGATGCAAACTTAGGCATCAGAATGATAGCGTCCGCAAAGCTTATGTCAAAGTGTAATTCTTGGAAAATTTGGAAGAATTTATCCATTTGTTGACTAGCTTTTTCGCGGAGCTTTTGCTCATTTAAACGTGATGGGTAGGGAATAGAAGTTTTGGATTTAGGGTCTTCAACCGGGGTTTCAGGATATTCAAAGACAACTTGAGGTTTAGTCTTGGGTTTCGGGACACTTTGAGGTTGGACGTTGTTGGTACTTCCGTTATTAGTAGGAAGTACCTGGTCCTTGGTCACCTCAGGCTCACTTCCCACTACCTTGGGGGAAGAAGAAGAAGTGGTAGTGGAAACAGTGGGTCCCTTATATGAAACACCACTTCGGGTTGTGATCGCCTTAGCATCGCCCTTCGGGTTAGCGATCGTGTTGCTCGGAAGTTTTCCTGAGCCCGAAGGTTGATCATTTAAAGATTTTTTAATCTCAGAGATCTGGCTGACCAACAACCTGTTTGTGTCCTCTTGAGCTTTCATGAACTGCCTCAACAACTCATCAGATGATGGATGTTGGGCTGGAATGGCTTGATGTTGATTAGGGAAATTTTGCATTCGGTTATTTTGATTATAACCTTGATGTTGAAAATTCCCTTGATTTGGATTACCATTACCCTGAAAATGATTTCCCTGGTTGGAATTGTTTCGATTAAAGTTTCCTTGGTGTTGGAAACCTTGATTTTGTCCAGAATTGAAATTCCCTTGGTTTTGATAACCTTGGTTCATTCGAGGTTGATTTTGGTTCCGGTTTTGCAAATTCTGGTTTTGATTAAAACCGGGTGGTCCTTGGTAGTTGCTAGCTCGGTATGGTTCCATTTGAGGACGGTATTGATTACCTCCTTGATTTGAAGTACCGGCTATAGCATTAACTTCAAAAGGACTACCATCAGTGGCAGTACAGTCGTAGTATGCGTGAGGGCCACCACAAGTAACACAAACTTCCACTTTCTTCACTTCAGCATGTGAAGGAGTTTGTGTGAAAGTGACTTTCTTTTGGCTTGAGAGAACCAAAGCTTGAATAGCATCCGTGAGTTTGTCAATCTTAGCATCGGTGCTAGAAGTACTCACGGGAGATGAAGTAGAAGGACCGGCACTAGCCTGAGAATGATATGGCTTTGTTCGTGCAGTACGGACCTTAGACTTATTTTCAATAATTGCTAAAGCTTCTTTGACAGTTCTGCTCAAAAAGTTCCCTCCTGAGGAGGCATTGAGAGAATCTTGGTCAGATTGGCTCACTCCATTATAGAAAGTGTCGATTTGCATCAACTCGGTAAAACCATGATGAGGACATTTACGAAGCAATTCTTTGTAACGATCCCACGCGTCACTAAACGATTCATCAAATCTTTGTGTAAATTTGATAATTTCATTTTTAAGACTTGTCGTTCTAGACGGTGGAAAAAATTCGTTTACAAACTTTGTAACTAAGTCCTCCCATGTCTCAATTGAACGAGGGGGTTGTTTTTCAAGCCATATCCGGGCTTGTCCCTCGAGAGAAAATGGGAATAGAAGAAGTTTGATTGAGCTAGCAGGGATGTTCTTGTATTTGATGGTAGATGTAATTTTGTTAAACCATCGAATGTGAGCATGAGGATCATCCCTCTCAAAACCGTAGAATTGGCTTGAGGTTACAAGATTCAGTAACCCGGTTTTGAGCTCAAAACTCTCAGCTACAATAGCTGGAACAACAATGGCATCTCCATAACCCTCGATGGGTGCCTGCAGAAGCTCATTCATTGGCAATTCTGCCATGACAACAGGATCAGTACGTTCCTCAGATACGCCTGATGGGGCAGAACGTCTACGACGCCTTCGAGGTATCTTTCCAAGCTCACGAAGAGGGCTTGATGACCTAGAAGAACGAGTGCGCATGCACTAAGACGAGTCTAAGAATCCTTTATAGTGGAGGAAACTCAGATAAGGGTAAGAAGATTCTTTTTGGATTTTTATTTAAACAAAATTTTTCTATTAAAAATCAAGATCGAGAAAAAACACAAGTGAACTTAAACCAATAATCAACAGGCGTACGGTAGCTCTCTAAATGACAAACGCACAGAGTGGCGGAGAAGCAAAGGTGGGCAGTTACGCTCCTTAAAAACCCGCTTCTTTCAGTCCGACAATTTAATGTCAGACTATCCTAGAACCTCCGTTAGAGTTTGTTTATCAATTAAAGGTGAGCCGATATTCGCAAGTGATACAAAGGCAAGTTTTTATCTTAGGTTTGGGAACTTATTATGGCCGCACCCCCAGTTAGGTAGTGCTCAGTCTTGGTTCTCGATGGTTAATTTTTATTTATTGTTTATTATTTAACACAGAAAATGGAAAATATTTTTGATGTTTTTATTTTTTAGATGATAGTATATATAGAAAAGAAAAGAAAATATTTTTGTTTTATATGGTTTTACGGGGAATGGAAATACGATATTTTTGGTGCTTGATCCGTTAAATGAGTTAACTTCACAAGCGTTTTGCTTTATATATGATAAATATACAAGAGAGAAAAGATATTCACAGATTGGGGTTCAAAGACACGATACTGCAAAACGTTTAACACGCAGCACACCTCCCCGGCAGCGGCGCCAAAATTTGATTGGTTCCAAACAGTCAACTAATATTGACCAAGGATTTGGTCAACAAAAGTCAAACTATCAAGGACACAATGCAATAATCCAAGGAGTATAGTTTTATCCCCGGGTCGTTTAAGTCCCAGCGAAGTGTGAAATTGTGATTAAAAACGGATTGTGATCAAGTGTTATTGAACAGAAAAGGGATTATGATTTTGATTACACTAATGAGATAAGAAAATAGCTTTAACCAAGCTATATAAACAAGAACTGGAAACCAAATTAACTAAAAACGTATAAAAACCTAAAAGCGTACGTTTAAATTTAAATAAACGTAAACGTACGAAATAAAAAGTGAGTTTTAAGAAATAAACAGCCTACGGATATGAAATTTATATTTTTACAACCCTAATAATAAAAGAAAATTATTGGAAAAAGAAAATTATTTATTTAACTTATTAATTAATTATTATTAATTAAAAACTATTTAATTATTATTTAAACTAATTAAAATTCTAATAAATACTAAAAGATCAAACAAAAATCTGAAAATTTTTATATAAATACTCTAAGGTAATAAAAAGATAAGAAAATTATAAAAATGAAAATTACTTAATTAAAATTTAAAAAGATAAATTCTATTAAATAGAAGCTATCACTATATTTCTATTTCGTTTGTTTTTAAGTCCTAAAAATATTTTTATATTTTTCCTAGATTAAAAATGACAAAAGAAAATTATGAAAATTGGAATTATATTTTTTTGATTATTTTTCTATTTATTATGATTTAAATACTATTAAAAACTACTTAAAATGATTAAAAATATTAAAACTGATCAGAAAATTATGAAAAATTACAGATAATGCTAAAATATTATAAGGAAGCTGGGAAAAATAAAATGAAAAGCTGACAAGGCCCAATAAGCAGATTTGGGCTAATAAGCAATAAGCTAATAAGCCAAAAATAAGCAAATAAGCAGTAAAATTGGCCAAATGATCAGAACAAGCTTAATACACTATAATAAGCTTAAAACAACTTAAAACTACAAATTAGCACAAGTGATTAACAGATTTGATCCTTGGCTGCTTGTAAAATTCAAAACAGAAAATGCATGAAACAGGCCAACTTGCAGGGCAGATTTAAGCTAATGAATAAGCACTGAGATTCAATATTAGGGGGGCAAAAGCAAGCTTAGCTTATGAGCTATCTAGAAAACACAAAAGCCCCATCATACAACCCCCAATTGAAGTCTGATTTTGCCCAAGATCAGCAACCAAAAATCATGTTGCTGCTGATCTTTTTGACTTTTGCAGAAAAATGGAAGTTTTGACTTTGGTGAGATTTGATTAGTTCTAATGGACTGATATTGATGTAATAAGCTATGAAAAGGCTAAAACAAGCAATATTAACAACTTAACAACTGAAATGATTGATCTTGATCCTAAAATTTCTAACAGCCCACTGTTATGAGAGACCAAAGATTGATTTTGACTTTTAATCTACTAAGCACAGGTTTTTATGGTTTGACTAACCTATTTGGACCTATTGTGATCTGTCTAAGCCAAGAACAACAACAAACAGCAACCAAAACATATTGAAACTTGCAAATCCAAACACCCCTTAAAAACAATGATTATAAGGTTTTCAAGGCTATTAACTGAATAAGACCTGAATACTGATTCAAGAGCTTATATTATGATGTAATAAGCCAAATTAAGCACAGAAACATCAATCTAAACACCAAAGACTTAAGATTCCATATAATGCTATTATAACAGTAAAACTAGAATTTATAAGCACCATACAATCCAGTGAACAAGCAAGTTATTTTAAGCACTAATTTTATTCTAACATACCAAATAAACATAGAAAACCAGAGATAAGCATAAAATTAACACTTCTACAGTGAATAGCAAAAATCAAGAATTATGCTTACAAATTGCAACCCAAGCTGAGACAGAGAACCAAAGACCATAGATACTCCTATAAGCTTTCCACAAAGCCACTAACCCAAGGGCAATCCAAATTCTCCCTTGCTCCAGCTTTTCTTAATCATTCCTTGAACTTTGACTTTAGTTGACTGTTTTTGTAATTTTGATTTTCTTATTACTAAACTTGTTTTACTGATTACTAATAGCTTCAATAAGCTATGTGGGAGCTTACATTTACTTATGAGTCAATATAAACAAACAACAACAACAATACAGCTTAATTAGATTTTTGAGATAAAAGTAGAAATGGCATAAACTGAGATAACAACTGAAACTTGAAATTAATTATTAGAAAAGGTTTTATATTACACTGGAACAAACTAAATTCAACACTTGAAAGATTAAAATTACACTAAGAACTTGAAATTTAATAATTCGACATTAATAAAACTAAATTACACTAGATATCTTATTACACACTCTCTCCTCTGTTCTTTATAGCCTCTAACCTTCTTGTCGACATCTCTGAGTACTTCCCACCTCATCTGAGCCATTGATTTCCAAGAATTCATCAGATTCGACCATTTGGCACTTTTGGCGGGAAAAGTGGAAATTGGTGATTAATCTCTGATTTTGCTATTGGGGAGTGGGAGGGATGCATTAATTGGTTTTGGCATGTTAGGTGGAGTGTTGAGGAGGGGGGATGAGGTGGATGAGCCAGCTGGGGGGATGACTGGTTATGGCTGGGGTGAGTGGGAAAGAGACGGGTCAAAGGGGGTTTGACTGAGTTTTTAAACTCAGATGGGGGTTGGGCTTGTTTAATTTGGGCTTGGGTAAATGGGTTAAGGGTTTAGTAATGGGTTGGGCAGGTTTGTTTATTTTGGGTTTAATGTTGTTGGATCCGGATTTGGTTTATAATTTAAATACAACAAGGACCAAAAGTGTAATTTGCTGAAAGTTGAGGGGCTTGAGTTGCACTTTTCCAAAGTTACTCCAAAGGACCAATATTGCCAAGAAAAATAATACAAGGGTTATAATTATTTATTTTCCATTTTAAAATAACCCAGGGACCATTTTTGACATTTTTCAAAATTGAAGGACCTTTTTGTAATTTTTTCCCAAACAATCATTCAAGGACCAATTTTGACAATTAAGATTATTTTAGGGACCTTGAATGATAAATTCCACTTTTTTAGATTCTAGGGACTAGATTTGCCAAATTCTGAAAGTTCAGGGACTAAAATGCAAATTATGACATTTATTGTTTGTTTTTCCCTGAAACTTATAAAAACACAGTCAGATGATATTTTTATACATTTTTAGACTTTTTAAAGTATTTTTGACTGTTTCTGTAGCTCAAATGTAAAAGAAATGATGAGTATTTACACAGGAACAAATTTCTCATCATAGGCATGGATGGAAACAACCAAATTGTGCCTATTGCTTACGGTATATGCAGAGGGGAAACTGGTGAATGTTGGTCATGGTGGTTTTCATGCCTTA
The DNA here is from genome assembly GCA_021014915.2 of Artemisia tridentata subsp. tridentata. NCBI lineage: Eukaryota > Viridiplantae > Streptophyta > Magnoliopsida > Asterales > Asteraceae > Artemisia > Artemisia tridentata. Next base: position 444,368,085 of record CP139508.1, read on the forward strand.
AAGAATGCATAGGCGATAGACAGGATTTGGTTATCATATCTGATAGGCATCCTTCTATTGCGTTAGCTGTACGAAATGAATACCCATTGGCGTTTCATGGTATTTGCTGTCGTCATCTAATAATGAACCTGAAGTTAAAAAGAGACACAACAAAGGCGCTATTTTGGAGGATATGCAAAGCGTATACACCTGACGAATTTGATAGTAAGATGCAAATATTGCTGTCTATTCAGCCTGAGGCGTACCACAAGCTAATAGAAGCGGGTGTTCACAGATGGTCCAGAGCATATTGCCCACTAACTCGCTACAATTACTGTACATCTAACAGCGTCGAGTCTGTTAATGTTTGTACCGTAAAATCAAGGAAGCTGCCTATAACAATGCTGACCGAGCAATATCGAAAAATGGTGCAAGACTGGTATTTTAAACGGCGACAAGTTGCTGGTATTTATTGTCAAACAGAATATATTTATACTTTTAATATTTATCTTTAATATAAAGTCACTTCTTAGAGCCTTGTTGTTTATGCAGCAAAAATGAAGTATGAAATAACTGATTGGGCAACCCATAAAGTGGAAAAGAGAAAAATCAAAAGCGCAACCTGGAATGTATACGGGGTTAACCAAGATCGGTTCCAGGTTTTTGATGGGAGATACAACCGGGAAGTGAACTTAGCGTCTAGGACATGTGATTGCTGCAAATGGCAGCTTTCCGGTATACCTTGTGGTCATGTTATTGCTGTGAGTAGATTTTTGGGTCAAACCAATTGTCTCCAGTACGTTCAGGACTGGTTTAAAAAAGCAAAATACCAAGCCACATATGCAGAGGTAGTGAATTTTGTTGGAGAGTTTCACGAATGGGAGTATCCAACACATATACAACCTATCACTCCTCCACGAATGGACAACCCACAACCCGGGCGACCAAAAAATACTAACCGTATACCATCCCAGGGTGAGGAACCAAGGGTAAGACATTGTGGTAGGTGCGATGAAGCTGGACACACACGTGGGCAATGCAAGCAACCGTTCGTCCCTGATGAAATGTTAAACAAAAGAAAACAGTATCCCAGAAAGAAAAAATCCGTTAAGGAGCAACAACAAACTACTCCTTTATTCGACTCATACCCAAATCAAACTGATCATCACACCGTTCCTACTTATCACACATACCCATCGCATGTGTTTGGACATAACACATTACCAACACAACCATACAATCCAAATTTTTACACAACAGGCCAGTATGACCAAGGGCAAGCAAGTAATGAACAACATGCTCATCATAACCCGGCACACGGCTCTGAAAAATATAACTCCCAACCATACCCCTCCCAACCATACCCCTCACAACATTTAAATGATCTAAACACTCAACAGTCTAATAATAGTTGGTTTAACTTGTTTGGTTAGTAACCAGTTTGCACTTTTTACTTATGTGTTTTAGTGTAATTGTGTTAAGTTTGTAACATTTGTTATGAAGCTTGTAATAAATTTCTTTTTTAAATATAGCATGTATTTTCAGAAAACCTTAATAAAATACTAGAAATGACAACTGAAAATAAAGATGCACCACGTCAGTTCCACTATTCATTTTTCACTGTTGACATGATAGCACAAACAGTTCCACTATTCATTTTTCACTGTTGACATGATAGCACAAAAATGAGTTCAGATGTGAAAGTATTAAATACGAATTTGAAGGTTCTATATAAGGCACATTGTCGCACTTGAAGTTCAATAAAATAATTCATTCCTTTTTCAAATATTACTAAACTTGAATAAATGACATTCAAAGTTCTACTACATCATTACGGGAGGTTCACTTCCCCACCAGGAAGAAAGTTTGAAGGTGGTTTAACTGCTTGCGTAGATCCAGTCGAGTTTGAAACTTTCTCGGCAGATCAATTGAAGCAAATTTTAACAAATTGTTTAGGTTACGATGAAAACTCCCCAAGCTTTTTTTATATACAAAAACCAAATTGTAGTCTTGATTCAGGGCTAGTACAATTGGCTGCTGCAATTGAAGACCGCGAAAGTCTGTTATCGTACACAGAACTTCAACAAAACAAAATGCATGTGTACGTTTCAAGAGTTGAGTTACTCGAACTCGTAGTGGCCAACCTATGCAACGTTAAGCATACCAAGAAGAGTACACAAGATAAACCTTCATGTTCAAAAAAGTTATTTGACTAATTTGTTGTTATGGGTGTTCTGTTGCCTTTATTGTCGTGTTGTGCTTTTCATTGTCCATCGTCCAAGTCACAGTAAGACTAATTTGTAGTTCTATCTATGTTCTAATAGTAATGTCCTATTATGCTTTCAAATTTCTATTATCCAATTCTCGATGATATCATTTTCTTTATATGTTTTCAGCTTTAATGTAAAAATAGTATTAAATTGATTACTCGTAAATCACTTCTGACAAAGAAATGACAACTCACCTTTGTGGTATCTATATATATATATTCTTGGGTTATGTGGTATCAAGTTATCAATACCAATTGTGTCTTCTTTCATTCACCAAATGTCAACATCTAATAACCATACATTCGAATTCACTATCAACTACAATGGAAAATTTATACTTAACCCACTAACATATGAAGGTGGTTCACACTTGAATATTATTGTTCCACAATTTGATTTTAAAGATATGGTTACCTATCTGAAGAGAAAATTACCGTCAATGGTCCAAAGTCTATATTACATGTTGCCACAAAACAACACGTTAAATGGTATGAAAGCAATTAAAAGCGATTATGATATTGATGTTATGTATGACTTCGCAAATGTTGCAGGAAAGATCCAAATTTTTGTTTCTGACAATCGCGAAGATCTAACGACAATATTGATTCCAGATGATGGTTGTTTGGAAGAATCATTTGCATGTGTAATTTCAGAAGAAACAAAATTAAAACGTGAAGAGCGTGTCCGATATCTACATCAAATGGTAGAGAAAAAGAACAAACGTGAAGAGCGTGTCCGGTTTAACATTGAACGAAAGAAAAAAAAACCTACGACGCCGTATTCACAAACCATTTTCAATTTTATTGTTCACAATAATGGTCAACTGGTTTGCAATGAAGGAAAGCTGGAGTATGTAAACGGTTGGAAGATGAACATCAATATTCCAAGAATGAAGTTGGATGAGCTGAAACAATACTTGTCTAACATTGTCGATACAAAGATTCATGCTCTTTATTATGAAGTTCCGCACACTGGGTATTCAATCACCGTCAAGCTAAGAAACAACTATGATATGCATGTGATGTTTGATATTTCAGCATCACAAGGCGGCCAGTTGGAAGTTTACATTGACCATTGCGGTGTCAGTTTTATTATTGAAAAGCATGTATGCCCAAATGCTACTTTGGCAAAAATGATGGATCATGTGATAACAGACTACACCAGTGAAAACGAAGACGGAAAAAAAATCATAGGACAATCAAATTACACTTTCGATCAAATGGTTGAATGGGCGGAACAAGAACACTTTGAGAATGAGGAAGCTAAAGCAGATGAACGTCATAGAGCCCTATGGAAGAATCGTTTCAATTATTAACAATATCAATCAATAAGTGTCTTGTATGCTTTAAGAATTTCATCTTTATATGATTTTTGTTATCAGTGTTTCAATAAACATTACCATAAGTTTCCAAATTAAACATTTATTCAAATAAGAGTAGAAACATTCATTAATAAAATACAAACCAGTTAACACAAAACAAGATAAGCGCAATCATCTTATTTGTTGGGTTGAACAACATACAATTGTGCCACCCCAGCAGTAGCAGTACAAGCACATTCAACAAAAAACATTACTTCATCATCCTCAGTAATGTCAATACGATAGTTAAACGAAGCCAACTTACAGGACAAATTAATCGGAATATTTGGATCTAAATTGAATTTCTTCAACACCAACCCAACTAGCCCTGCGTACGTCAAATCATTATACATAATGACACCTCGATGCTGATCATCATAATGTAACACACATTTAAACTTCTTAATGTTAGAATCCATGGATACTGTTAAGAGAAGTAGCAAATATGTGAAGAAATCAAATCATAGCTAGCATAGCTAGCTTATATAGCAATAATTGAGGTCACACAACTTTTTAAAGGTTCTGAACAATGAAATGACAACTCACTGACAATGTCGCGTACGCTTAAAATTATACACGAAATATGACACTTTGAAATGACAACTCACTAACAATGTCCCGTACAATTAAAATATATGATTTGACTACACAATGACACATATAGACTTTGTGAGTACCATTATGCATTTGTTACGGCTATAAATACCCTTTTTATTATGTCTCTAAAAGAGGATCACAAAACACAAGCATTCCACACATAAATCAAACAGGTTTTTCTAAAAATTAAAACAAACCAATGTCAAACAACAATTCACGTAGTAACACGGTGGATGATAAAAATCACGTGGTGCGGCAGAATAACGTGGTTGACCAGCAACATAACATTGTGGTGCAGCAGGAACACTTGTCGGAGGAGCAACGAAAAAGTCTTTTGGATAGCTTGGTGGAGAAGGGAGACTACCAGCCTATCGAGCAGCAGAAATGGTTGGATTTCGTAAGTAGGACTAGGGCTCTTCAAATTTACTATGAGCAGCAGATGAGTTGTGTGTGTATTCATCATACAACAATATGGGTATTTATAGACCCACTGATCTGATAACCCACAAAAAAAAAACCCTAATATCACACATACCTACCAAAAGAAACCCTAATATCACACATGCCTACAAAAGAAACCCTAAAATTTTTTCAGACACAATAATTAATAAAGTTTATGCATGTCGCGTATATATATATGTGTCGTGTATATATATACGCGACATGTATATATATATATATATATATATAATATATATATATATATATATATATATATATATATATATATATATATATATATATATATATATATATATATATATAGTGTATCTTTATTTTCAGAACCCTGTTAAGTGCGGGAACTGCGAGAACCTTGTTTTAGCCATTGGATTTGTTGATCAAGGGTTAAGATCACTTGTGCCATAAATCTAATAAAGTAAAACACTAGATTAATTTTTTAAATGCTCGAAGGGTATTTTAGGGATTACAAAATTATATTTTTTTAATTGTTCCTTATTAATTGGATATTAATTTTGAGAACACGTCTTCCTATCTCTCTCGTTCTCACATAACTGCCTCCTTCCCCTAGAAACCCTAGCCGCCCTCTCTCTATATCTCCTTCCTACACCACCATCTTTCACTGCTTCCCTCCCTAATAAAATCAGTGTTATTTGTTCGAAATATATATTATTTGAAAAAGGGTTCGTGATTATTAACAAAGCCCGAAGAGTTACAACCAGGTAATATTGTCATTTATTTAGATTTAATAGATTGTTAATCGAATGTTTTTTTTTTTCGATCTAAAAAAATTGACTTCGAATTGAATTTTTGTTGGCTTTCGACCTGAGAACGAAATATTGTTTATATAAAAAACTAAAACCTTTTTCGATCTTTAATTAACTCGGTTTATTCTTGTGATTGAAAAAAGGTTACAAGTCTTGTTCGTTGGTCTTTGTTGACAATGGTGACAATGCTCTTTATTTTAATTGCATTCAGGATGCCCACGCTCCATTTATCATCTGACAACCAAAGGTTTTTTTATTTTGATAATATGCTTAACAACTTACTAATTTATATTATTATTAGCATGCCCTCTTTATCTGATCTAAAATTTATGTTGCTAACGAGCCTAGTTGATTCTCATGACTTATGTAGTCCTTGGAAATAAAAGTACGTAGGATAAAAAAAATATGTCGTTTTGTTTTAAATGATCATTAGTTCACGTAGATAAAAAAAGTATGTTCAAAACATGTATGTTTTAAAACTTGAATGCTTCTAAACATGTATGTTCAAAACATGTATGTTTTATAACATGTATGTTCAAAACATGTATGTTTTATACGTGTTTTAAAGAATGGTGCATACGTGTTTTAAGGTTAATTTAAAATTAGTGAAAATGGTGCATATGTGTTCAAAGGTTAATATAAAATCTAAAAAATGGTACCCTCTCTTTCTAGTGTAAAATTGTTGAAAATTTCGTTTTCTATTTGTTTTGTTTGTAGTTTAATTGTTTTTGTATATTATTCTTTCAGATTAATGAAGATGATGATAATTGAAGACCTAGAAGTTGATGATGATAATTGAAGACCTGGAAGTTCATGAACATATTTGTACATGAAGATAATTTGCCATTTTTGAAAAGATGCGATTATTTCATGTGTTTTTTTGTATTTGTAATTAAATGGAATGTAACATATAAATTTATGAATCTTGTTTTCTATTTTATAAATGTTTATGTTCTTTGATTTGTGTTTCAAACTTTCAAAAAAAATAATCGTTAGACAAAAATATTGATAGGTTGATAGAAAAAGTGTAAACAATTACATACTATAAACATATTTTAATTTACATTATTTAAAAAACATACATGCACCTCATCTTTTCTTAACAAAAAACATATATGCACATTTAATATTCTGGAACCATGCTAGCCAAAAAAAAAAAAAAAAAAAAAAAAAAAAAAAAAAAAAAAAAAAAAAACTGATAATTTTGGAATATTTAAAATCCGAATTTATTAAGGAAATTCAAAAAGAATTCAAAAAGAATATAAAAATTGTATTTTACTATAAAGCCCTTTTGAATTATTAATAATTTTTAATATTTAAAAAAATCTCATTGGTTTAGAAGGGTTCTCGCAGTTTTCGCACTTAACAGGGTTCTGAAAATAAAGCCCCCCTATATATATATAATATATATATATATATATATATATATATATATATATATATATTATATATATATATATATATATATATATATATATATTTTTTGTCCCGAGCTTGGTAATGCAACATCTGGATCTCATGCATGTCGCGTAAATATTTAAGGGAGATGTTGGGGTATTTGAAAAAACGGCGCATTCTTGGGGTATAATGAGACACATGAAGATGGGCAGGGTTATGTCAGTAATTTTCGCATCCTTCAACGTTCCATTTTTTCTTAATGCATTTTTTAATTATTACTCTAAAGGAGTCCTCGAAATGAACTAGGAAATGAATTCCTTGCAAAAGAATCAAACGGATCGAAAGTCCTGGCACAAAAAAAAAAGGAGTTAGACATTTGCACCTGTTACTTGTAGCAAAGCACGGAAACATAATCTGGCCTTTTTATCTGAAAACGATATGTTAATTTTATATAGTAATATGTTATGATAAAACATTGCTAATTACAAATTAAGGGATTTCAAAACTAAATGAATAAAAAGAAACTTGCATGACATGGTCTTTTTAATTGATATAAAAGAAATTATCTTTATATGTGGATACTAAATTCGTTCTTTCATGTATGAAAAATAATTATAAACTTCAGTAATCACATTATTAACTTTTTGTTTCATCCAAAACTAATATTTTCCCATATGATGTTACGCACTGGTCTTTCATATAAAATGGAAAAGTTCATATAAAATATGTACAACAAATGAGGCAAATTCGTTCTTTCATGTATGAAAAATTATTAATCAGTTGGGATTGTAAAGGACATGTTCGATTCCCACCTGTACAAAATAGTAAGTTACAAAATGATCCAAATAATAAACTTCAGTAATCACATCATTTACTTTTTGTTTCATCTAAAACTAATGTTTTTCTATATATACGCGCTGTCTTTCATATAAAATGGAAACGTTTAAATGAAATATAAAAAACTAATAAACCAGTTATTTTTAAGGCTTCCCCCAGTAAGGTTTGGTCGATCGATCGATCAATCGATCGGTGTCGATCGTCCTTGCTGTGGAAGGGATTGTGATCGACCGATTGGTGGTTTTTGGAGAATGAAGGTCGCACATGCGATCGACAATCGTTTTTTTTTTTTTTTTTTTTTTTTTTTTTTTTTTTTTTTTTTTTTTATGACCGTTTAGTGGAAGTTAACGTTGGAATAAAAATAAAAAATAAAAATAAAATAACTTTTAAACTTATACTTTCACACTATAAATAACACACTCATTTCACTAATTTTTCACACATTCTCTATATACACATTCTCTCAAATAACACCCTCATTTCACTTTTTATTTCACACTTTCAAACTATGAATTCTTACGAGTTATTTATTGCCGATTCATCTTTGTTGGAAATTACCAAGCTGATAATCAACAAAACATCTCATTTTAGCCTAAAAGTCGATTTGGTGGAAGACATTTGACATTGTCAAAATCAAAACTAGTTTAGTCGTTTTATTAACGTAATGTTTGAAAGTTATTTGAATTTTATTGTAATGTTTTAATTTTATTAGAATTGTTATGTAAGGTTTTAATTATTAATGAAATTTAAGTTTGTGCTAAAAATGTTTATTAAAAAAAAAAATAAAAAATGATGAAGGTCGCCTTTACTGAGGCGCCCAATCGCCTGAAGGAGGGACAAACTCGGTCGAATTTTAGACCGATGTTTGTTTTTGTGTTTGATCGACCGATATTGCTTGACCTCTCCACATCCCACTTGACCGATTTGAAGATCAGTCGCTTGTGGTCGATTGTGTTTGACCGATCGATATTTTCCGATCGGTTGTGAGCAGCGTAATGTCCTTCTATTTTTTTATCCTATTTTTATTGATATATTTTTATGTATACCAAAATTACACACCACCTTACATTTTATGACAGCTAAAACATTTTAAGTGCTATTTAAAGTTTTAAAGTTTTGTTACAGTCATTTTACGGTTTATTCTCATAATGTTTGTAAATCCAACACAAAGTAATCCGACCAAGCTTGCTCTAGCAATTTAACATTAACATAAAGATCATGACAAAGTACTTAAAGACATTATAGCAAGATAAATTGATCACATGTAAGGCTATTCGGCAAAGAGGTGAATGTTTCACCACTTCACCTAGGCTCACGCGTATGATGCCTTGCCTACCTCCCATGTTCACGCGCAAAACACAATTACCAAAACAATTTATGGTGGTCTGATCATCAAGTGAAAAAGAAAAAAAAAAAAAAAAAAAAAAAGGATCCATGAGTAAGGTGAAGATGGGTTTCCTTTGCCCACTAAAAGGTGAAGTGAGGCAAAGAGAAGTGAGAGGAGAGAGAAAGTTGACGTGGCGCTGAGGTGTATGATGAAAAACTAGCTTCCTTGCCATTTAGCCTAAACACAAATGTACTTAAAACACATTAGCCACAATTCAACTTGTCGTATAATTGGCCATAAATCAACTTACCTTTACAAATACATTTGTCAACAAACTTGAATAATAAAGCCACACAACCTGATAATCAACTACTATAGTCTATAGATATAAATACGTTTGATATTAGATCACTTAGGGGGGAGGGAGTGGTCACTCCAACCCCAAACTTCCCCAAATTACCACCTCATTATCATCCAATAAAAACCCTCCAACTCATTTCACCCCAATCCTTCCCCAAACTTCCCCAAAATGGTGGCAATGGTCCCCAAACAACCCCAAATCTCACATTTTCCACATCACATTTTTTTTCCATTTATTTTTAATACATAAACTATTTAAAAATAAAACAAATATCATTTCATTAAAAATAAAAAATAAAAAAATCCTACAATACTTAAAAAAACAACATTACCTAAAACTTAAAAAAAAAACACATCAACTAAAAACGACATAAAAGAAACTAGATAAAAGAACTAATCATCGAGATACGGCAAGTCTTGAGCCGCTACGTGCTCCGTGAGATCAAATCGAAGGCGGTGATGGACGTCTTCATCTATTAGCTCCGCCACAACGTTTTCGTCATACACCGGTTCCACCGGTCCATCCATAATATGAACCGGTGATATTGCCCTCCCGTCGCCTTTTATTACCATGTTGTGCAAAATAATAGCCGCGTGCACAAACTTTCCAATCTTCGCTTTAGTCATAGCCCGGATAGGTCGAGCTAGAATTTTCCATTTTCCCTTTAAAACACCAAATGCTCGCTCGACATCCTTTCTTGCCCCCTCTTGCAACCTCTTGAATTTTATTTCCTTTGGGTCGGTTGGATACGGGTATGCCTTAACAAAGGTTGACCACTTGTTGTAGATTCCATCGGTAAGGTAGTAACCGCGTTTGTAGAAGCGCCCATTCACGTGAAATGAGGTGTTCGGAGCCGTTCTATTTTGCTCCGCAAGATACAAGTCTACAACCCATTGATACGAGTCGTGCCAAAATTGCAACGAGCTACCCATGGAATAGTCGGTTGAAGACGGGTACATGTACTCTTCGGACGAAGTAGACCTTTTTTTAGGATAAAAAGGTTGAGATTTGTGTGTTAATTTTTTTTTATAAAAGTGTTGGATAAGAGATGTTTTTTAAATATGAAATGAGTGTTGTGGTTGAATTGTGTTGAATTTTGATTGAGAAAATGATGTATTTATAGTTAAAATTGTGGTTGAAAAAGGGGTAAATTTTTTTTATTTTTTTTTATAGCTAAACGGCTAGTTTTTTGCATTTGTGGTCAAATGTGACCGTTGCCAAACGTTCTTCTTCATCGGTGAAGTTCACCAAATTCTATCCCTTTTCAGTCGGCACCGCCCACCGGCGGCGGTGTGCCCGATCGGCACCGGCCGGCACCGACTCTTCCCCGAGTCCACTCCCTCCCCCCTTAGGAGTAAGGACCCAAAATGTAAGTCTACTGGGTAAATGGTGGTGGTGTTTTCACACCGACCAAGACGCTTTGTGGTGTAAGGAGATTAAAGAGCTTCATGGAAATAACGACAACCTCCCTTCTCGTTCAGTTTTGAGGTCCTCATCACGTGTTCGAAATGGTGTCGTTAGATGTGGTTCTGATATTGATCTGATGGGAGTTCCTTTAATTAACGATTTCTCTCGCAAAATCTCGAGTGGAGAACGAACATGCTTTTGGAGCGACATTTGGACAGCTCCTGGTTTGAAGTTCTCGGCTGCATTTCCACGTCTTTATGCCTTCGAGGTGTGCAAAGATTCTAACATAGCTAATGGGTGTTGGTACTGAAAAACTTGTATGACATTTACTCTTGTTTAATTGCTAACTAATTCTAATGTAATTATATACTGTATTTCAGTAATCACGTCATTTTCTCCTAGAAAAGTTTAATCGGGGAAAAGAAACTCATAAAGTTCTGTAATAGAAAGTAGGGGTGTGCACGGTTCGGTTTGGGTCGGTTTTTGGCTAAAACCAAAACATTCGGTTTTTATAAAATCCAAAACCGAAACCATTCGATTTTTTGCGGTTTGGTTTTTCGGTTTTTAACCGCTTATATTTGTGTATAGCCAATTTATACAAACAAACTTGATTTTCGTAAAAAATTTGTTATTTTTTTTTTACTTTTTTGTCAAGATAAACCTAATAATGATTATCTCATAATTCTACAATTACACAAGTATAGATGAGATACACATGTGCAAGTGAATTTACGCATAGTATGATCATTGTCACATAAGTATTGATATATTTGTTTCGTTATTTATTTACATAATATTAGTTATATACTATTACATAATAGAAGCGGTTCGGTTCGGTTTTTTACGGTTCGGTTCTTGGACAAAAACCGAAACAAAACCGAATTTTTCGGTTTTTGAAAAAGTAAAAACCGAACCAACGGTTTTTAGTTTCGATTGGTTTTTTCGGTTTTCGGTTTGGTTTCGGTTTTTTCGGTTTTTCTTGCTCACCCCTAATAGAAAGATCAAAATAAAGTACCTTATTGAATGGGAGGGTTGGTGGACTTAGAAAACTCCTTGCCATTGAACTGGGTGACCCAGGTTCGATTCCAAGTTCAGAACTTCTCCTGTTTTTGTAATCTTATTTTTAATAGTTTTTTTTTTTTAGTTTCTCAAAATTACACACCGGGTATGTTTGGCAAAACTAGCTGTAAGCTGTATGATGTAAGCTGTTAACTGTAAGCTGTAAACTGCAAAGCTGTTAATATGAGCTACAAGTTGTATCTTTTTTTTAATAAAAGTGTTTGGTAAGTTATCTGTTAAATGTAATTATAATATGTAAAATGATATAAAAGGACATATTTATAATTGTAAAAAAATTTTTGGAGGGTATATCAGTAATTTAAAGTTTTAACAGCTCCAAGATGTATAAAAAGCTTCATGAATCAGCTTTTCATTTAGGAGCTATTTGTTTGAAATAAAAGCTTGAAGTTAATGTATACAAACAGAGCTATTTATTTTAGAAGAGATTATTTTTATAACAAAAAGCTAACAGCTCCCAAAAAGACAAACAGGCCCACCATCTTACCTTTATCTTCTTTATGACAGTTGCAACTTTATTCGTTTTTCATATTTCCCCAAAACAATACTAATTCCAGATACAAAGTTTTGTTAGTCATTTTTTGGTTTATAATCATGACAGTCTTTTTTTCAAACAATGCCTTATACTCTTTAAAATTTAGTTACGTAATAGCCCAGAAGGTGAACATCAAGTTTGATCTCTATTTTCACACGTTTTCGGGGCCATGATGTAAATAGGTATAATGATTTTAACGTTTTAATCCAGAGATCTTAATCGAAACTAAGAGTACAACAAGCAACACGTGAGCTAATGTACTCACCTATCATGTCTCATTTCCTTTTCTCTTTAGGCCACCGTAAATGCTAAAGTCATTGCTATGGTTATGAAACACTTGAATTCCATGGCTGACATGATTCACACCTTTAAGAATAGCGATTGGTGAACACCATGAATTCCAAACACGATGATTGGATGGGTAACCCAAAAATATTGACGGTGTAGCACGTGGTTCAAGTTTGTTATTTGCATATAGGTGGGGGTAACATAAACACACACAAAAACACGCACGTAATTTAAGTTTGTTATTGACTACATAATAAAACAAAAAATGATAAATTAGTTGCATTTTACAACAATATGATGTAAACATTGAAGAAAGCTTATCAACACAAAAAGTTGTTCAAGAAAATCTATTTTGAGCTTTTTTCAATCTGCATGGGTTGGAAATAAAGACCATAAACATTTGTACATAAGGCTTTTTCTACAATGCAATCAAAGAATATATACATACGAACTTCTCACAAAAGAATGGTTAGAAAAGTTACCATGAACCATTCGTTCTTGCCCATTCCATTTAAACATCTAGACACGATTTTGATTTTGAATAAGTTACGAACCCCCATAAGCAAAACACAGATGCATAGTTTGACCTTCTTATCTTAAAAAAAGAACTTCTTATCTAAAAATGATCCGTTAATTTTGTATCGTAATATGTTATGAGAGAAACATTCAATACTTATCTTTAAACCGAAAAAAAAGAAACTCTTTGTTTAATTGCTAACTAAACAATTGGAATACATTTTTTTTATCTGTATATGAGAGAAAGAAACATTCAATACTCGTTCTTTCATATACGTAAAACAACTACACACACTGTCTTTCATATAACAGGGAAAAGGTTTAATATAGCGAGAGAGAGAGATAGACTAAAAAAAAATAAAAAAAATCTGAAGGAGATTAGTTCAGGTGGTAAAATTCTTATGCCTTTGTATAAGATGACCCATGTTCGATTCCCATCTGAGCAAATTCTCTGATTTTTAATCCTATTTTTATTGATCTAAATACATGTTTTCCAAAATTATTATTTTTATTCTTCCGAGCTTTTTTGTTTGTTCTAGAGTCAAATACGAAGAAAAAAAAACTATATCGCAAGAAAATTGTCCATATGTAAACACAAATGTACCTTAAAGAAACTGATTGATCATATGAAAAAACTTCGGTCACAACCGAATCACCTACAAAACTACTTGGCCGCAGTGATCATGGCGACAAACATATTGATCGCAATTCAACGTATCAGAAAAACCAATGGCCAAAAATCCACATTTCAAACATAAATACGGTTGTCAGCAAATTTCAATAAAAAAGCGACTTTGTCGTTAAATCAGTCTTTGAGAAAACAAGCAAAGTGATAATCAACTATAAGTCTATAGCTATAAACTCGTTTAAGAAGTCATGTCATAACAAACAATGGAAAAGGCAGATTGGTAGTAATACAAAATCGTTACAATAAATATGATCCAAGTAATGTATATCACTAGTGTGCTTTTTTAATTTTAGTTACGAGATAGCCCAACAAGGTGAACACCATATTTGACCTTTATCTCCACACGCTTTTTGTACCATGAAGTAAGTAGGTACCCCCTTTACACTTTATATATAACTCCAAATCTTGAAGTCTGTATAAGACAAATATTTATAACTTTTACATTTGTGTGCCATTTAATTTATTTATATTAAATCTACATTTCTCTCTTTTTCGATTTGGTCCTACACTCCTACTAAATACACCAAAGCTTCACTCGGTCAAAAAAGTCAATGTGTTTGAGTTTGTACTAAAGTCTGAATTTATAGATAGCTTTACTAGGAACACAAACATCGAATGAATAAAAACATTAAACAAATATAAAAACACTCATCTTTTTTACATAGTTAAAACCCAACTTATTCTTTATTAAATTCCTTTTGCTACCATTCTATTTCTCTACTAATAAAATGTGATTGAAAATGTATGTTTGTGGATTATGACGGATTTGGACCGGACTGAAACTGCAACCGAAAAAATGTATGTTTGTGGCTTATGACGGATTTGGACTAGACTGAAACCCCAACCGAAAAAACAATGTTGCAAACTGCAGTCGCCGAAGGCCTATTCCATCGCCACATACCGTCTTCGATGACCCGCAAACACTGCCGGAGACTCCTCCGGTCGCCACCTGCCACCGACACCGTCTATATAGCCGGCCAGCCTACCACCATTTTGTCAAAAAACACCGGCACGAACCACCTCCTTCATTTTGTCAGATGGAAACCACGTTTTCTTTTTGCTGATGTTTGATTTTTGATATTTATTATGTAGTTGGGTTGTACACGTGCCGTCGTCTTTCATTGCCGGAATCTTCAAATCCGACGTTTGTCCAACTAACTCCGACATCACCACTACGATAAAAGTGTCACTTCTGCTAGATCTGGCCACCATCAACACTTTGGATTTGTGATTACTTTTTTAACCTATTTATTTGAGTTGATCTTTGATTTTGTTGTATTTATGAATTTCTTTTTAAATAAGGATGAGAATGAGGATAGAAATATTGATGAATTGATGATGGTCTTTATGAGAGAGATAAAAATAAATGGTGTTCTTGGTGTAAGAGAAAAAGAGAAGTAATTAGGGTGCGTTTGGTTCGCAAGTGGGATTGGAATTGGATTTGGATTTGGGAAAGGTTTGAAAGATTTGGGAAAGGTTTGAGAAAAAAGTAGGTGAGAGAAAATATATTATTATATATAATTTATTAATTTTATATTATATTTAAATATTACTATTATAATAAAAAATTAAATCTGTGAGGTGAAGTTGGATTGGGGCCCGCAGGATTCATCAAATACCACCCTTATCCCCTTCAATCAGATCTATCAAAGTAATTCCAATTCTGTGGGCCCAAAATGCAACCAAACACAATATTTTCAATTTCTATCATTCGATTCCCCATCGAACCAAACTGCACCTTAATTAATACTCCCTCCGTCTCAATTTATTTGTCAGGAGAGAGAAAACACAAAGTTTAATAAAAGTGGGGCCACTTTAATTTTCAACCATTAAAATAAAATATTCCTCCACTAGATTCTCTAGTTTTTACTAAATAAGGAAAGTGGACAATTAATTTGAGACATCCATAAAAAAAAATATGGACAAATAAATTGAGACGGAGGGAGTATATTCATGAGAAATGATATCTCTCGTAATTGATAATCAAGATTGATTTGACAATTATTGTGTAATTATTTCGGTGTGTTTAGAATACCGCTTTCGATTAACCATTACAACAATCTGATGTACTCCATATTGACCTTCTTTCATGCTTTGTGTGGGTGAAACCAAAGAATAGAATTTTTGTAAGCATGGATTTTCTATTTATCTATATTAAGACAATGTAAACAAAGTACACATATGAATGAACCTAAAAAATCGTATTGGCCCTCAAAACGTCATTCGAAAACATATCGAACACAGTTCAACTTGTATAAACAGATTCGCCGTAAACCAACGTTTCTTCATAAATACAGTTGTCAACAAGCATACTAAAGCCACAATTGTCAAGAAATCAGCCTTTGCAATAAACACACTACGTCGTAATCAACTGAAGTCTATAACTATAACACGTTAATAAATCATCCCATAATACAAATTGGCAAAGGAAGATCCATAGTAAAAGTTAGTTACAATAAATAATTGTATTTTCATTTTGAGTTGTTAGAAAAATCAAACAACAAAACTTTACTCTATTAATTTCAGTTACGAAAGAGCTAATGAAATTATACGACTTAGGATCAAATGAAAAGAAATCTTAAGATGAGAAATAACTATAACTACGCATTAGATATGCATCGACTTGAATTAGATGCATCTCTAATCTTTTAGATGCATCATAATATATTTTCTAGCTAAAAATTAGATGCATATACATATATTAGATGCATTTCATCAAGTTAAACAAATCCTATGTATTTTTCGTCCTCTGCGAGTCAAATTTGTTGCTAGTACTACTGTTAAAATTAATCTAAGCCTGGAATAATCACAGGGACTTATTGTGTCATTCTTGTATTTTCAGGTTTAAGCTGTTTTGATGCTTTGGGAGCTAAGTGACATTAGCTGAGAAGATGAAGGATTAGTTGTGACCTAGCTAGCATTAAGTCGGCTGTTGGAGTATATAAAGAAAGAGGACAAGAAACCCTCTCATAACTCTTCTCCCGTTTTCTCTTTCACTTCTCTCAAAAGTTCATACAGTTGTAAACCTAGTTTGTATTTGCAAGTTCTGATCATCTTGATCAGTTCTGCTATTGATTGATTGTTGTTATTTACCTGATTGAGATCAGGTTGTGTTGTGATTGATTCTTTCACTGATTGAGATCAGCTTGTGATTCTTTGGTTTCTGGGATTAATAAAAGTTTTGTTATATTTGTTAAATTGTGTTTTCTTGCATGGTATCAGAGCAAGGCTTCTAAATCTTGCTCTAAAAATCAATTTCTAAAAATTAGGATTTCGTAAAATTTGGGGGTTTTTTAAAATTGATTAATATCTTTCAATTAACGTTTGTTAGTTGAAAGATCAAGTGTTTAATCGGTCAGATCTAAAAGGTTTTTGTAAAACACCTAATTTTTGAAAAAATTAAGGTTTTTATTTTATTTTTTGGGGCTTCTGATCTTCAAAGGCTTCTGAGGTTGATTAAGTGTGTTTAATCAACATATATGGTGTTGTTGATTCGATTGGAGGTGGTTCTTGAAAAATTAGGGTTTGGTGGTTCTTGGATCTTGGTTCTGGGTATTGATTGTGTATCTGCTATATCCCTAGACTAATTGAATCTAGGGTGTAGTAAGTTTGGTTTTCCGCTGCTGATTATTCTATTGCGTGCATTGTAACACCTCTCACACCCTTTCTTTTTAATTCCTGTCTTTATTTTCTTGCTTAGATTGCTGGAGGATAGGATTGAGATTATTGAAAGTTGAGATTGGTTGGTTGTTGAGATTTTGTGTTATTTGTGTGCTTTCTGTTTTTCTTTTATTCTTGTTGTGCTTGTGTACGCCCTTGACCTACCCCTTTAGTGGCAAGCAAAGCCTGGGAACTACTTTCTCTTCCCTATCTTGTGTGTTTGACTGTTCTTTTATTTATTATTCATCATGTCTGTTCATAATTCTGATAGTAATACTCCACCTATTTCTAATCATGCTTCTAATGAAGAAGATGATGTTATTGAACCTGTTACACTAATAAGTAAACTGGATATTAGTCACCCTTTACACTTACACTCTAATGACTCTGCTACCTTAACTGTTGTGTATATAAAACAAAAAAGGACTGAAAACTATAATGTTTGGTCATGTGCTATGCTTTTAGCTCTTGAGGGCAAAAATAAAGCTGGTTTGTTGATGGCACATGTAGGTCTAATACTGATAAAGTTTTTGGTAGAAAATGGGACAGGGTCAATGCTATTGTTTTGGGTTGGATCTTAAATTCTATATCAGAGGAGTTATTTTTGGGGCAAATCTTTTCTAAAAGAGCCTCTGATGTTTGGACTGAATTGAAAGAAACTTTTGATAGGGTTGATGGGTCTGTTACTTTTAATCTGCACCATAAAATTAACTTTTTATCTCAAAATGGGTCATCTATTGCTAAATACTTTAATAAGCTAAGTACATTATGGAAACAATTTGATGCTCTTGTTAAGCTCCCAAGGTGTACTTGTCATGCTTCTGATGATTTTAAGAAACATAATCAGTTAATGAAGTTAATGCAATTTTTAACGGGCTTAATTGATTCTTACATGCAAATTAGAAGTAAGATTCTTTCTAGAGACCCCTTACCTGATGTTAAAGGGGCTTTTGCTATTATCTCTAGTGAGGAATCTCACAGAGCTGTGGTTTCTGGTTCAGGGGCTGGGGTCTCTCAAATATCTCAGTCATTTGTTTTTTATTCCAGTGTGAGCAATAGAGGGAATTCACAGAGGCCCCAAACCTCTGAAAATTCTAATAAATCTAATAATGCACCTAGACCTAATAACAATGGGAATAATATGGCTGGTGGTGGTCCTACTTTGGTTTATGAGCATTGTGGTTTTAATGGTCATACTATTGATAGATGTTTTAAACTGATTGGGTACCCTGCTAATTTTGGAAAAAAGAATAATTTTTCATGGTTTAATTCAAACCAGGGTACTCAAAATTTTAACAAAAGATTTTTTAATAACAATTCTGTTGGATCTAGCTCTTCTACCTTCACTGATGAACAGATTTCTAAACTTTTGTCTCTTATTAAAGATACTTCTGTTAATGATGATGGAAATGGAAAAGGTGTACATGCCAACATGGCTGGTACAATTTTGAATGAAAGCAAATTTTTTATTCAAAATTTTAATAATTTTTTTTTGTAACAACAATAAATTCAGGTTTGCACTTGTTGCAGTTGGCATTATTGTTGATTCTGGTGCCAACCAACATCTAACATATACAGATAAGTTTTTAGTTAATGTAATTGATATTTCCAAACTTGGAATTAAAGTTTCACATCCTAATGAAACTGAAGCTTTAATTACCAAGGTTGGAAATATGGTTCTAACTAAAAACCTAACTTTATTTGATGTGTTTGTTGTCCCAGAGTACTGTGTTAGCCTAATGTCTGTTCATAAGGTTGCTAGAGACAGCAAATATGTTATTGCTTTTGATGAGTTTAAATGCTATGTTTTACCTCAGGATTTGAAATGAATGAATGTTCTGGGGATTGGTAAACAAAAGGATGGGTTATATTAGTTTGATGAAAATCAAGGTATTGATTTAAAATTTGAGAATTTTAAATCTAATTGTTTTTTAACCAAAATTTTATGGCATTCTAGACTTGGTCATCCTACTGATCAAGTCTTGGCTGTGCTTAAAAAAGATATTAATTTTGAAGATAAAAATGATAATGAACCTTGTGAAACTTGTCAAAAAGCTAAACAAACCAGGGAACCTTTCCCTTTAAGTGAACACAAAACTTCTGTACTTGCTGAACTTGTCCATCTTGACCTTTAGGGGCCTTATAAGGTGGCTAGTAAGGAAGGATACAAATATTTTTTGACCACTGTTGATGACTTTACCAGATTTGTGTGGGTTTATTTGATTAAAAGCAAAGATGAGGTGTTTGACAGTGTTAGTGCAAATATTACGATATTTAAACTAAACGATTTCTTCAGTTTTAATAATGACAAACATGTAACTTGTAATACATAACGTAAAATGTGCAAGTTACTTGTAAACACAAATCATCAATGCATACTTACATCAACACCTCCCGACGTCTCAAGTATGCTTCAACGAAGTCGTAGATTTCCATCCCGACATAAATCACTCAAGGTATGGACAAACAAATCTACTACTTGACAAATGATCAAAGGATTATATTTTTCTAAACTTCACATTTTTAATGTGACAAAACATTTTTTCAAAAATATATTTTACAAATTATTTTTCAATTAAAAAGAAATGTTTTATTTTGAAAAATAAGTTTAAAAATCCCAACAGCTATTTTCCCCCCTAAAATCAGCTCCAACCTTCCCCAAATAAGTTTTCACCAGAAAAGACAAAATTTGGAGCGTCCTTGTCTGGGACGGCTCCACGGTTCCACTAAATTTAGTGGAGCCGTGGGACATTTAGTGGAGCTGTCCGTACAAAATTTTCTGTAACGTTCAGATTTTTCTTGCCTATAAATAGTGGACCATTTCACACTTCCAACTTGATTTTTCCAGTCACTTTTCTCTGGTCTAATCCCTCCTCACTTAGATGACTTTCTTTGATCATTTAGAGAGTCTTAGTTTGTTTAAGAGTGATCCAATCCTCCATTCAAGTGATCCTTTTCATTCCTCTTGATTAGCAAGAGAAGAACACAAAGTATCCAAGTAGATACAAAGTGTTGTCATCCCTCTTGATTAGCAAGAGAAGAACACAAAGTATCCAAGTAGATACAAAGTGTTATCATTCCTCTTCATTTGCAAGAGAAGAACTCAAGGTATCCAAGAAGATACAAGAGTTGTAGTTGTTAGGTCTTGTAACATTTGTTACATTCTTGATTGTATCATAGCATACATCAAGATCATTTTTCTTTTGAGAGTTTGTGAGGGAAGATCATTGTGATCTTGTCGAGATCTTGGAGATCTCTTGAAGCCATTGGGCTTGTGTGTATTGATCAAGTAGATCAAGTGTAGATCGGGTAGATCGTGGTAGATTGGTGCTAGCTAAGATTAGCACTCGACATCTAGCTTAGTGTCGAAATAGGATAAGCGACGTGTAAGGTGTAGATCGGGTAGATCGTGGTAGATTGGTGCTAGCTAAGATTAGCACTCGACATCTAGCTTAGTGTCGGAAATAGGATAAGCGACGTGTACGGTGTAGATCAGGTAGATCGTGGTAGATTGGTGCTAGCTAAGATTAGCACTCGACATCTAGCTTAGTGTCGGAAAACAAGTTAAACGACGTGTACGGTTTTCTCCGCCTGAAGGGAGTTTGTTGATTAGTGATGTAACTCTCGAGTTGGGTACTCGGGGAGTGGAGTAGGGCGAAGAGGAGCTTCATGACCGAACCACTATAAATCATCGTGTCCGGTTTGCGCCTTCTTACTTATCTCTTTACTTTCATTTTATTCTTTATCGCTTTATGTTTATATTTGCATTGCGTTTATGCTTGTGTGGCTAGTTGCTTATGTTATGTTAATTATGTATGTGTCATGGTTGATTGTGCTTGAGTTGTAGTTTAATTCATTCATCCCTAGATGATATATGATCATAGTTGACACTTTTCATATTACGTCCCACTTGATCGGGGGTTTGATACAAAAGTTTTAAGTTTTTAAGTGGAAACGTATTCACCCCCCTCTACGGTTTCCACAATTGGTATCAGAGCCACATCGCTCAAAATTTTAAAACAAATGATTTTCAAAATTGAGTACGATCCATGTATCAAATTACCTATGAATGTGATGAAATGTGATAAGTAATTAGTTGTCTAATACTTACAAGTTTTGTTGTTAAGTATACTTCGTCATACTAGCTTGAAGGTTTTCTTTAATCACTAAACGAATAGAGTTTTTAAGTGTCCAGTCATGTTTTCAGAACGAATCATTATGTCATGTAGTACTGAATCAGAAAACAGACCACGGTACCATTAAATATAGGACGGTACCGTTATATTTAACGGTACGGTGGGTCATTTAACGGTGCCGTGCATCTGTTTGTCTGCTTTTCATTTTTGGTTCATTTTCAAAAATCCATATAAAATCAACCATAAGTCTGTACGAGTCGTGTCGCCCATCATTTTAAACGATGTTGAGTCTACTTTCATTTGAGAAATATTTTTATAAATTAGTTCTAAATGAAAGCATGTTAAAGTCCTTGATTTTCAACTAAAGGTCTTCTGGTCATACAGTTTGCGTAAATTTTTGGTCAAACTGAAAAAGGGCGATTCAATTTTTAAACCTTGACGTGTTTTCAAAGTGACTTAGCAAAAATCTTTGTAATGGGGAGGAAATCAATTCGTTTTCAAATAAAATCAAGCTTAGTATACATTGTTATACCTAATACACAAAATGACGATAAGTATTTTTGTGTGTTAAGCTAAATTGCTATTTGCTTATTATAGTTTTCCGGTTTATGCATTTATAAGGCTCATGCTAAATCACTTGCACTATATTAAGTAATTAGTTTGCATTGCATATAGGCATAGACCATTTTTCTTGCATTTGTTGCAAGCTTTTAAAATGGTTTAGTAACCTTCTTAGGAATAGAAACTAAGTTGGTAGATCATGTGTGTCGAAAGATATTGTCTTACACAATTATTTTTCCAAAGGTTTAAGTGTAAAAAGTATATCACCCCAAAATACTTAACACTTTCATAAAATCCGTAACATGATCTTTAAATCATTACATCATTTTGTCTTGTTGACCATGGGTTGTCTAAACAAGATAAAAGGTCATTTTAATACATCAGTACTTAAGTAAAGGAAAATGTATTAAACTTGCATTGATCTAACACACATACAAAATGTTTTAAACATTTAGTATTTTACGTATGTTGTATAAAAATAGTTAAGATAATTATTTTTATACCAATGAGGTGTCGAAAAACTAAGAATATTATACTTAATAATATAAATAGTTTTTCTCAAATAAAAATAAATGACAATATCAAAGTAGTAACTTAATATGTCATTAACCTCACACATACAACTAGTGTTAGAATAAATGAAACGCACTCCTTAATTTTTTTTTAATTTTTTTAAAGGAGTGATTGTGAGGGTCAAGAAAGATTTCGAGTACATATCAATTCATTATTCAAATTATGATTGATATCATTATCGAATCTAATTGACAAGTTTTCAAGTGTGGACATGAAATTGGAGTCATTATTTGTTTAGCTTCAAGATAACATCAAAACATGATGAAACATATTATCTTGAATCTACATACTCAATCACACTCGATTGTTATGAAAATAATGACGTCCTCTCAAGACGAAAATAATATGCATCGGATCATAACTCACACTTGTGTTGAAGATGCCATGTTAAGTCTTCTTGTCCAATGGTTGTGTTCCAAAATTTAAACTAATATGTTTAAAAGATGCATAAAATACACAACCAAGTAGGATTGACAACTTGGATGTTTCATCCGAAATATACAAGTAATTTACATTGCAATGCAATAAGTAAATGTGTCATTTCCGAAAAACCAAACACGAGCAAACAAACAACATATGTAAACTTTGCTCATGAACAACTCAACACTCAAAGTCACATGTCTTGTAAAAATTTCACACATAATATGTTATTAACTATTATGTAAGTCATCAATCTTTGAGAATATCACATGTATTTCTCTTATCAAAAGATTGACAAAAGATAACTTATATCCTATGCATCTTATTCCCTTTGTAACATGAATGGTTATGTTACATGAGAATACATTGCATCCTGTTAACAAATATAGGATATTAGAGTTGAATAATAACCTAATACGACATGTGTCATTGCATAAACAAGTAAAATTGGTCATACACTAAAATACTTGTTTCACTAAGCATTCGTAAGAGTGATAAGTTTCCTCTTAGAAAAGCATACTTGTTGAAATAAATAGTATGTCTCATTTTATATAAAATACTCACAAGATCTATTGAGGTAAGTAACCTCTACTAGATCCTTTCTTCAAGATATGCAAATGAGCATTCTTGAAACACTCACGATGTAGTAGATTCTACATTGTATCACATTAGAGTGTCTCTTGGTTCTAGTAAACCAAATCATGTTAAAATAACATGTAACAACTCAAAAAACAAAGATGTTGTCCAAGAGATCATAAAATACACCATCTCCATCAAATAACCTCTAAATCTCAAACACGAAATTAAAACATTTCGCTTGCCTTTGTTAGGAGTTGTGTAAGACATGTCATTATCTTAACCGACTTTCAAAGTATGGTTAGTTGAGTCATATTAGGCCATGTATTAGCAAAATAAGCTAATATCATCTTTGCTACACTTCAATAGGCAAATATAGGAATTTGAATTTTTCTAACATAAGATTGACTACTGGAGAACCTATCGCACTAGAAACTCAATTTGACCTAAAGGTTGAATTGCTTCTAGGAGAGAAGTTGGGTTTGTGGTATAACCCGTAAAAATGGTCGTGTTTAGCCTTAATTGAGCACCACTAGTGATAGTCTCATACTCATTCTCTAACTTGAAAATGTTTCATTCCTACATTTGACTAGAGACAGTTTACATAGTTGAACTTTATTTCCCGTTAGGATTTCATTTTAAACAAGTAGTAATTAGGATCTGCCTTAGCAAACCTAGATTGCTTACATCTCACATACGTGTTTCAAAATGATAACATGTTCTCATAAGACATGATTAAATGTCTTCATGATCTTAAATGCTAAATGATTATCATGTTTTGCATGATGTTTGCATTTATTCCTTATGTGCATTTTACTTGATTTACTTGTAAAGTTTGCACCCACACTATGTTCTTTTGACACATTAGGAATTAGGTATGCCCATCACTATGAACCCTTAGAAGTCATAGAGTCATACACTAGTGTCAAAACCTATAAGTTAGAGTAGTCGCGAAGTTGTCCTAATTGCCTAGTCATCACTTCGGCTTCTTCCAAGTATACTCCTTTTTGTCATGGGAAGGTTAGATACAAACCTAGTAGAACTCGGAGTAGGATTGACAACTTAAATATTTCATCCGAAATATTCAAGTAAGTTTAACTTGCGATCGCAATTGTTAAATGTCATATCCGAAACATCATACTCAAGCCTTTTGACAACATATGTTAAAACGCTCATCCCAAAGTTAAAAGCTAACATCAACCCTCGGGTGACAAAGGACTCACAAGTTGCTATTTAAGTGATTAGTAGTTCCTTTCATCCTCATTTGATTACACACTTCTTAAGATCCCAAACCCTGCTGCGAATCAGCACCATAGGCCTAGCTTTACGTCTTTCAAAACCCCGTGAAACACTCACGTGCGAAGCACATCGAAATCCGTAAATCAACCAAACCTCTCAACCGAGAATCCCTTAACCATCTTCGTCTAGGTCTAGGAATGATGGAACATATTCCATAAATCTTATGACTATTTAAATATTTCACTAGAAATATTAAAGTCATCCCTCGTGTCCCTCTTATGACTACTTGAATATTTCACTGGAAATATTGTAGTCATCTCGTGTGTCTCGTCTCATGACTCTTTAAGTATTTCACTGGAAATATTGAGTCATTCTTTAAATCCCTCTCATGACTATCTAAATATTTCACTGGAAATATTAAGTCATCCTTCACATCGCTCTAATGACTACCTATATATATTTCCTCGGAAATATAGAAGTCATCTCTTCTCGTCCAGTACCGTTCAAAGAATTTATTAGGTATAAATTCTCTCCTCGTGTCGAAAAATCTCCCTAAATCAGCGAGATTTATTCGTAAAATCCTCTTAAACTCCAATGACAACTTAAATATTTCATCCGAAATATTTAAAGTTTATTTAATTTGCAAAATGCAATTAAATGTCATTTCTCGTTCTCGACAAACGTTCATCGAATCCCGTTGGATTCATTCATAAAAGAATTTATTCGGTATAAATTCTTTTAATCTAAGGTCCAGAAAAATCACAACATATGTGAAATTTCTTTGTCAGAAATTTAATTCTGGGTCAAAACTGACCTCAGCAGGTCACGGTACCCTTAAATAGGGGACGGTACCGCTAAATTTAACGGTTCCGTCGGACCGTTGTTTGCTGAGACAATTTATTCTCACTATTTCAAAACCACTATCGAAACCCACTCGATGTAGTCTTGAACCAGAACCGTATCCTATCAGAACAGATTGTATCTATCTTCTGATTCCTAAGCCTTCTTCACTTTCACTTCCACATGGTACTAAACACTACCAATGCTTCCGCATCCCACTCATCTCCCACACACTTCAAAACGAAGAACCACTAGGATAAGTTGAGATAACCCCACTAGAACCTTATCACCAACCTCACAACCCTGAAGATTTTATCTTCTTAACCCTTAGGATATCTCCAAGTAATCACATGCCTCATCATATAAATATTCTATGAATATTCACAATGATTGAGAAGAGCTACGTGACTTCAAAGGTGAAGTTTATCGTATGCTATCCACTACTTGTCATGACGTTACTAAGCTCATCGCTTCCGTCAACGTTTGTTTTCCTTTTTATTTCACACATCTTGTCCGGATGGTCATAGATTAAGGGGGAGCGAAAACACACTCATATAGCCTTTCGCCAAACACTCTCAAGAACACATTAATGTGGTTCTTATTCCCTAGGAAACTTCCCTTCAGCTGCCCAGAACTAGGCTGCACAGGAAAATTCGTGACTTCCAGGTCACGGTACCGTTAAATAGGCCACGGTACGGTTAAATTTAATGGTACCGTGTGGTATTTAGTGGTACCGTGCCTATGTTTGACAAATTTTCATTGTTCCCTCCTGATCCCTGCATCCCTAACCTCAAACCTGCAAAATTTTGCAAACTCACACACACCCTAAGATTTCCTCACTACACCATAGGACACCATCACCAACTTTAGTTTGAATCCCACAACCCTTGCCTATATAAGGCCTCACTACTGCAAGCTTATCTTGCATCTCATCTTCAAACCTCACATTAAAATCTTTCATCATCACACTCAAACCTTTTAGCTACACTTCACTCTTGACAGTGATAGTTAGTCTAAGTACCTTCAACCCATAGATCATCACACTCAAACCTTAGAACCTTCAACTCATTACACTCAAACCTTTCAGCTACTCCTCACTTTGGATAAGTGACAGTTAACTCAACAACCTTCAATCCTCACAAACACAAGAAACCCTTCATGCACCAAATTATCTCTAACACACAACTAGGATCATCCAACCTAGAAACCTAGAACTTCATTACCTTAACCCCGTTAGAGATATCCACCAACAATCCTGTTAGGATCACATGCACCTTTTCTTTTTCCCTTTTGAAATATATCATGCATCTCATTGTCAGTGCAAACGATATATTAACCTAAACCATCCTTTCCCGCCTTTCCTCAAAGGGCAAAACCAACATCTTCAACCACATCATCATCATCCTCCACTTTTAGGATTCCTACACCCTTACCTCCACCAAGTCCACCACAACCTTTAGCTATCACACTAACCTTATCACCATCAAACCTCTCTGGACTTGGCACCAACACATCATCCTTATCACCATCACCATCACCATCACCACAACCTTTAGCTCTCACACTAACCTTGTCACCTACATAACCTTTTGAACTTGGCACTAACACATCATCCTTATCACTATCACTATCACCACAACCACTAATGGGTCATCCCATTATTTATCCCCTACAACCACATAACCCAAGTTGTCCTTGTTGTCACCACAACCAACACTCTCCCACATTATGGAATCATTTAGGTATAACCTCTATCGAGTCTACTTTATGGCACGACTTGTCATAATAGTAATCATTTAGAGTATGTCTTATCAACAAACTATCCTTAACATCAATCATCTTAGTTAGATGATTATGTTGTTCAAAAAGTTTGTTAGAACTTTCCTCCCAATGACAACTTGGAATAAGTCATTTAGTGCGCCAGTTAATGAACGAATCTCGTTCTTGATTAGTGTGATTGAGTGAACAATTACACCTTAGGTTTTCGGTCGGGTTGTGACACTTACGTGTTAACATAGTTTAACCCATGCATGTCTTGCTATGTGTATTCTATCCCTATAATGTTGCTCCTATACTGTTATATATTATGCTGCACGAAGCTAACCCTTGATGTAGGAAAAGCCTTTGTAAGAATTTGATCCATGGATCCGCTAGATACTAAGGTAAATAAACAAGGGGATTAAGTCACCATAGGGGAGCATTGAGCTAGGAGGAGCTCGGGAGTATTTGAATACATAGCATGGAGTCGTCTTCACAAGTGTTGATAGAAGGCTTCACTAGGATGATGCAAGCTCGCCTTTCGGGGGAGAAAGGATAGTAGTGCAATAAGGGGGAGTAGGGAGTAAATTCAAGGGAGCGCTCGAGGAAACTACCTTTTTGATTTGACAAAAGGGGGAGAAGGGGAGTGTAAACAGGTAACTTTTATATTTTACTATGTCTTACGGTTTACATATTTGTCATCATAAAAAAGGGGGAGATTGTTAGTGCAAATATTACGATATTTAAACTAAACGATTTCTTCGGTTTTAATAATGACAAACATGTAACTTGTAATACATAACGTAAAATGTGCAAGTTACTTGTAAACACAAATCATCAATGCATACTTACATCAACACCTCCCGACGTCTCAAGTATGCTTCAACAAAGTCGTAGATTTCCATCCCGACATAAATCACTCAAGGTATGGACAAACAAATCTACTACTTGACAAATGATCAAAGGATTATATTTTTCTAAACTTCACATTTTTAATGTGACAAAACATTTTTTCAAAAATATATTTTACAAATTATTTTTGAATTAAAAAGAAATGTTTTATTTTGAAAAATAAGTTTAAAAATCCCAACAGCTATTTTTCCCCCCAAAATCAGCTCCAACCTTCCCCAAATAAGTTTTCACCAGAAAAGACAAAATTTGGAGCGTCCTTGTCTGGGACGGCTCCACGGTTCCACTAAATTTAGTGGAGCCGTGGGACATTTAGTGGAGCCGTCCGTACAAAATTTTCTGTAACGTTCAGATTTTTCTTGCCTATAAATAGTGGACCATTTCACACTTCCAACTTGATTTTTCCAGTCACTTTTCTCTGGTCTAATCCCTCCTCACTTAGATGACTTTCTTTGATCATTTGGAGATGTTAGCCTTAAAAGTTATGTTATACTCGGGAATTGCATAGTTATTAAGTTCAAGGGCTAGTCTTGCCAATAGGTCATAGATTAGTTTGTAAACTAGTATAAATACCCTCCTAGTTGAGACTAGGAGGGTTGGGAATTCTTGTATCACTTTGAAGGTGTGTGTGTGATCTCCTCTCTCTCTCTAGAAAACACACACACCTTCCCCCATTCTTAATCTAATAAATACCATGTTTAACCTTTATTTTGAGTTCCCCCGACCTCCTGAACACGTATCTTGATCATTACAATTGGCATCAGAGCTAACCAGGGGCGGATCGTGGGGTTTTGAGGTGAAAATTCGGATTAGGGCTCGTTACTGTTCATATTGGCGATGCTACTGTTCACCAGACTAACTTGATCGAAGCATAGTGATCGAAGCAACTTTGATCGAACGAGTAGGGTTTGATCGAACCACTTCATTGATCGAACAGACTATTCATCGAGTTAGATGATATAGTCGAACGGGCCATTTCATCGAACGACTTTGATCAAACCAAGACCTTATCGAACGAGCAGCAGTATAGTCGAACCAGTTAACTAGTCGAACGAGTCCTTTGATCGAACCAGTGTTTAGTCGAAGCAACCAGATTAGTCGAACGAGAACTTAGTCGAACGAGCACTTAGTCGAAGCAACAACCTAGTCGAACCAACTCTTGATCGAACCAAGTTCATCGAAGCAACTATTTTGTCGAAGCAACAAGTTCATCGAAGCATATCACTTAATCGAGCTGGATTAAGTTGATCGAAGGACTACTTAGTCGAACGACTATTTTAGTCGAACCAAGGAGTATCTAGTCGAAGGAGCTTCTGTGATCGAAGGAGCTAGGGTATGATCGAAGGAGTATCTAGTCGAAGGAGCTTCTGTGATCGAAGGAGCTAGGTTGATCGAACCCTCACTTCATCGAACCATCTCATGTCATCGAACCACAAGACTTTGATCGAACCATACTTGATCGAACCACACTTTAGTCGAACCATGTACTCTAGTCGAAGCAAGTATTGATCTAACAAGAATAATCTAGTCGAACTAGTGCTTGATCGATCCAAGTGATATAGTCGAAGTTTGATCTAGTCGAGCCAACTTACCCTTGTCGAACCAAAGTTAGTCAAACAAGTGATCTAGTCGAAGTTGTTCTTGTCGAAGCAGTATAGTCGAGTTACTTCTTCAGAAGCTTGTGTTGTATTTGTTGAAGTTTAATTTTTGACATGAACCAACTTCACAGTATTATAAGTTGACAAGAGTGTGGCTTGCAAAAGTTTTGCATGGGATGTGTTTGCTTTTGACAAGAGTTACTTCATCACAGAAACACGTCAAGATTCTATAATATACGAACTTCATATATCCACAACTGCTTCACACTTCATATAATAATAGAAGGAAGTTGACAAGAGCGTGGTTTGCAAAAGTTTTGTATGTGATGTGTTTTGCATATGAAGTGAGTATAATAACTTTTGCTGTGATGTGTTTATATTGAAGTTCATGCATTTTACATGCGTTAGTTGTGACGTGTTTACTATTAGAAAGGTTTACTTTTCACGTGTGTTGCATGTAACGTGTCTTGCTTTTGACGTGTGAGTTTGGTTTTTGACGTGGCTGCTTTTGACATGAGTGTAATAACTTTTGACGTGGTTGCTTCAATATATTATTGGCCTACATCCTCAAAACACCACGTATCGCTTAAACGATCCTGATCAAGATTCAATATCAAATGACAATGGCTAAAGTTTGCAATGAACTGTTACTACGGGGATGATTCGTTATTATTCATTTGGGTTTGAAGTAAGGTTATATGGATGCGTGTACTTATTTCATCTTCTTTCTTTCTACCCTCCCGCGAAGATGACTTGTTTGGGCATATATTAATGGTGACGAAGACTTGGATATCTAGTTACTTTTGTGATTCTTTCTCTCTATACTCACAAAGTAGTTGAGGATACGTCAAGAGGTTTTGTACTAATACTTTTGTTGAGGGTATAGGGTACACCGTTCTTAGTCACAAGGATCGTACAAGATTAAGTCAAAAATCTGGGTGATTTTACTTCATTCTCAAGTTCGTCATGTTGGGTTATCTTCTCATGTGGTTACTACAAAAAGCCGTTGTTTTTGATACAGGAGGTTGATAAAGAGTTAGACATCTTAAATGGTATTGTTAGTAGATTGGGTTTATCGACATCTTCTCATAGGCTGATTGGGTTAATGATAAAGTGCTTCCAGTCAATACTTCACGTACACATCATTATGCTGATTCCGATAAATCGTAACCAGCAGGGGAGAGAAATGTGTACATCGAGGACGCACAACAAGTTCACGTGATCGGGCTTAATGATTTAAGAAATGATTTGTGTCGGAGATTGGTTGATTCTATGTCTTATCTTCCACTCATCTTATTCTACGCACTTCTACCTTATCCACCTTCACCAATTTCGGGCAACAAGATCAAGATGATCAGTGGTTCAACCTGTTACTTTGGTGTTATCATTTCATGTGTACGTTATGGGCTGATTTTTATATGAAATATAACTGGATGCATTTGGTGAGAAGAAGATGTTGATACTCTATTCCCCCGAATGGATAATCTTGAAGAAGGTCGAGTCTACAGTCTGTTCTACATTTTCCGCTGCGTGTTAGAAGACTAAAGACAGAATGCATTTAACTATCAAAAGACTTCTTCAGATTCAGGGCAGTAATCAGAAAGGTTGTCAGTTTGGGGGAGAGCACTAATTAGGGGAGAGCACTCAGGGCACCCAGAATTAAACCCTAATTAGATTTGCTCACGTTCTTCTGCAAGTAAAGAAATGAAAGCTGAGAAGATTCTGCAAGCTGAATGAAGTAATGAAGTTTGAAGACCATTCTCTGCGCTTATGGTTTATATTTTACTTGTAGGGAACATTGTAAGCAATTCCAGTATAACATCACTTTGGGGAGAGATTGTTAGCCTTAAAAGTTATGTTATACTCGGGAATTGCATAGTTATTAAGTTCAAGGGCTAGTCTTGCCAATAGGTCATAGATTAGTTTGTAAACTAGTATAAATACCCTCCTAGTTGAGACTAGGAGGGTTGGGAATTCTTGTATCACTTTGAAGGTGTGTGTGTGATCTCCTCTCTCTCACTAGAAAACACACACACCTTCCCCCATTCTTAATCTAATAAATACCATGTTTATCCTTTATTTTGAGTTCTCCTGAACACGTATCTTGATCATTACAGGAGAGTCTTAGTTTGTTTAAGAGTGATCCAATCCTCCATTCAAGTGATCCTCTTCATTCCTCTTGATAAGCAAGAGAAGAACACAAAGTATCCAAGTAGATACAAAGTGTTGTCATCCCTCTTGATTAGCAAGAGAAGAACACAAAGTATGATTACAAAGTGTTGCCATCCCTCTTGATTAGCAAGAGAAGAATACAAAGTATCCAAGTAGATAAAAAGTGTTATCATTCCTCTTCATTTGCAAGAGAAGAACTCAGGTATCCAAGAAGATACAAGAGTTGTAGTTGTTAGGTCTTGTAACATTTGTTACATTCTTGATTGTATCATAGCATACATCAAGATCATTTTTCTTTAGAGAGTTTGTGAGGGAAGATCATTGTGATCTTGTCGAGATCTTGGAGATCTCTTGAAGCCATTGGGCTTGTGTGTATTGATCAAGTGGATCAAGTGTAGATCGGGTAGATCGTGGTAGATTGGTGCTAGCTAAGATTAGCACTCGACATCTAGCTTAGGGTCGGAAATAGGATAAGCGACGTGTAAGGTGTAGATCGGGTAGATCGTGGTAGATTGGTGCTAGCTAAGATTAGCACTCGACATCTAGCTTAGTGTCGGAAATAGGATAAGCGACGTGTACGGTGTAGATCGGGTAGATCGTGGTAGATTGGTGCTAGCTAAGATTAGCAATCGACGTGTACGGTTTTCTCCGCCTGAAGGGAGTTTGTTGATTAGTGAAGTAACTCTCGAGTTGGGTACTCGGGGAGTGGAGTAGGGCGAAGAGGAGCTTCGTGACCGAACCACTATAAATCATCGTGTCCGGTTTGCGCCTTCTTACTTATCTCTTTACTTTCATTTTATTCTTTATCGCTTTATGTTTATATTTGCATTGCGTTTATGCTTGTGTGGCTAGTTGCTTATGTTATGTTAATTATGTATGTGTCATGGTTGATTGTGCTTGAGTTGTAGTTTAATTCATTCATCCCTAGATGATATATGATCATAGTTGACACTTTTCATATTACGTCACACTTGATCGGGGGTTTGATACAAAAGTTTTAAGTTTTTAAATGGAAACGTATTCACCCCCCCTCTACGGTTTCCACAGACTGTATTATTACCTTCTTTAATTTGATTAAAAACCAGTTTAATAAAACTGTTAAGACTTTAGAAGTGATAATGAGACTAAGTTTGTTAATCATAGGTTTTCTTAGTTTTGTGCTAAAAATGGTATTATACATCAAACATCTTGTGCTTACACCCCACAACAAAATGGGATTGTGGAAAGGAAACATAAGCATCTGCTTAATGTTGCCAGACCCCTTATGTTTAAGGGGGGCGGGGGAATTCTTCTCTATTTGTGGTCTGAATGCATTCTTACTGCTTGTTATTTGATTAACAGGTTGCCCTCTTCAGTGCTGAATGGAAAATCTCCCTATAATCTTGTTTTTAATAAAAAGTGTTCTTTGAATCACTTAAGAAACTTTGGGTGTCTTTGTTTTGCTACTATCTTAAATAACTTTGAAAAGTTTAGTAGCAGATCTAAAAAATGTGTCTTAATTGGTTATGCTTCCTTTAAAAAGGGGCAAAATGTGTAGTAACTAGGAGATCTGTTACAGGGTTCTGCATTTTTCTAAATGGTTCATTAGTTTCTTAGAAAAGCAAAAAACAAAATACCCTTTCTAAGTCTAGTGCAGAGGCTGAATATAGAGCCATGGCCTCTGCCACTTCAGAAACTGTTTGGGTCTTAAAAGTTTTAAAAGACATAAACTGGGAAAATTTCTTACATGTGAAACCTTTTTGTGATAGTCAAGCAATAATTAAGATTGCTGATAATCCAGTCTTCCATGAGAGGACTAAGGATTTGGAAATTGACTTACATTTAATAAGAGATAAAATCTTGTCTGGTGTTATTAAAACTAAAAAGGTTCAATCTGCAGATCAGACTGCAGATGTTTTCACAAAGGTTTTTGACAGTTTTCAACATAACAAAATGGTTTTAAAACTGGGAATGTTTGATATATTCCAGGCTGAGATTAAGCGGGGATGTTAAAATTAATCTAAGCTTGGAATAATCACAAGGACTTATTGTGTCATTCTTGTATTTTCAGGTTTAAGTTGTTTTGATGCTTTGGGAGCTAAGTGACATAAGCTGAGAAGATGAAGGACTAGTTGTGACCAAGCTGGAATTAAGTCGGCTGTTGTAGTATATAAAGAAAGAGGACAAGAGACCCTCTCATAACTCTTCTCCCGTTTTCTCTTTCACTTCTCTCAAAAGTTCACACAGTTGTAACCCTAGTTTGTATTTGCAAGTTCTGATCAGCTTGATCAGTTCTGCTATTGATTGATTGTTGTTATTTACCTGATTGAGATCTGGTTGTGTTGTTATTGATTCTTTCACAGATTGAGATCAGTTTGTGATACTTTGGTTTCTAGGATTAATAAAAGTTTTGTTATATTTGTTAAATTGTGTTTTCTTACAACTACTTTGCATTGTTTTAACTTCAAAATCATTTTCGAAACTAAGTGGGATGCATCTAATTCATGTCGATGCATCTCAAATATGTGGTCATAGTTATTTCCCATTCTTCTAATTTTAAGTTTTCTTCTCACTGAATCCTTACCCTTATCCTACATTTCTAAGTTCTTGATTTTCTATTAATGAAGTAATAATTTAGAGGTATTTAAAGGAACTCAAGTAACATAATAAATGTTTGGAAGGGTAGGTGAGTCGGTAAAACACCTCAAACTTTGAATATGGGAGCGCGGGTTCGATCCCTACTCATCTCTCTTCAAATCTTTTTATAATATCCCCAAATAGTACTAACTGGAGTTATGGATTTTGTTACAGTCATGTAACTAAATAATGACATTGGAGTTTTGTTACTGCTATAGTTGTCTTTTGTATTGTTAGAACATTCACAATGACATTCAATTTTACAAAACAAGCTAGGTATAATCGCGGCTTGTAGTTCGTTTACAGAAATACAGCCTTACAAAAGAATAACCAAATAGTACCGAAGCTAGATCAACAAATCAGTTTTTATAAATTGATTGATCAGCAGGGCCGTCTTTGAGTGTGTGCAAGGTGAGCGACTGCTCAGGGCCTCAAAATTTTTAGGGGCCCTAAATTTTTTCCCGTTAATAATTATATGCATGTGTACATATATTTTTCACGAAGAAAAAAATATTTAGATGAGAAAATACCTTAAATAAGTAACATGTTAGAACATTTAGATAACTAATTGCATTACATCTTATAAACAATGTCACTTTATATATAACATTTCTTCTCGAAAGGCCTCGTTATATAATTTCGTTTAGAGCCCTCAAAAATTTTGTAAATTCATGAGACGGCCCTGTTGATCAGAAAGTCGTTTAGTTAAATCTCAGTTATACAAAAATGTCAATTCTTCGGTTTTGTAACTTTGGCATCTTACAAATGTAGCAAATCATGATGCCAACAAGGTGACTGTTGGCATATGTGTCCGGGCGGCCTATCTTATTCGGCCGTCCGAATGACATGGAGCCTTCCGGATAAAGACCGAAAGCACCTAACTCGCCCGATCAGTGTAACTGCAAGTATTAGGACAGGTGGCGTTACCCTTTGGACAGATGGCAACAGCAGACCAGCTGCCGCAACAGCAGACCAGCCGCCGTTTCAGGTACTGTAGCTGGGTAGTATAAATACCCAACTCATTTACTACTGAGAGGATTCGATACACTGGTAAGGTGGTTAAACCTTTGTTGCTTTGTGTATGTGATAAGTTGAGTTAATATGATCAAGTACGCGGAATTTACTTAATCACACTTAGAAGGTTATTTGTGTTATGGAAAATGGAACAGTTATGCTTGTGTGAATTTGAACAAAGAACATGCAATGTTATCACCAAACGATTCAATATTATTCAAGATAATACAAAGACCTTGAATCTTATGTTTTTATGACTTGTGATATATGTGTTTGTTCTATGTTCTTAAGAGTTATTTTCTAATCACTTAATTAGTTTTACACACTATTAGTCACACATATGTCTAGTCTAAGATCTTTCTTTTATATAACAAGAAAGATCTTTACAATATTGTTAAGTCTTATCAAACTACTTGCTAACTTATCTTGAGTGTGTCAGTACATAAGATACAACATGTATCTGTGTACACAACTTGTTACTGATCACTTTGTCCAAAGATATTATCTACCGTATATACTTGACTTTAGTACACAAATATCTTTTCAATACTTATCCAACCAGCAGTGGTATATGTGACACTTATCCACTCAGCAGTATCGACTAGCAGTACCTTCTTATTACTACTAGTACTAACTTCAGTTAGCACGGTTAGTTATAACTTGAACAGTCCTTAGATATACACTAGCAGTTGGAACTGTTAGAGTATTCTTCTCAGCAGTACTAACCTTCAACACTTGTAATTCTTGATACTTAATCTTCAGAACATTTAATTCCCTACAATCCTCCCCTAAACATGTGGATTCCCTAATCATCATGTTTCTTCTGAATTAAATTATGATTGTGAGGATCTTGCAAATACTTCATAGTCAGACCCTTGGACTGAACTTTCTTCTGTTATGTGAGATTGAATATCTTTCTTAGTAGCTCATCTGCCATTTACTTTGACTTTAACAATATCAAAAACCAATCTTCAGGCTTCATTCAATACCTAAAAGATGGTGCAATTTCCTTGGATGGAGGAATTATAAGAGACAATGATGCTGTGTATCTTGGATGCTTGTTTCAACAAGTGAAATCATCTATCAGCATGCCTTTGCAAGTGATGAACAAACGTAGTGAACTGAAATTGAAACTTTTCTCTGTTTGACCTAGATAGAACTTTCTCCTTTGGAATGCTTCATCCCTTCTGAATATATATAATACTCCAGAATCTTGTTCATGAAGAAGAGATTATCAGCTCTATTCTTGTCATTTTCAACATCTATGTCATCATCTTGTATGCTCTTGTCTTTTCCTCCCTTTCATTGGTTAATCTTCCTTCTTTGGATTTATTTCCTCCCCTGAGACATTTCCTCCCCTGGATTGCAAATAACATTTCCTCCCCTGTTTGGAAGATCTCTCACAATGTACCAAAATATTTCTCTCCCCATCATCTGAGCTATCAATTAGAACTTGTTTTCAGAAAATGTTGTACATGAGGCCATCAATTCCTTAAGAGTTTAATTTGCTGCCCTCATCACTTCTAGGTGTGTTAACTCCTATGAGAGGTGATTCATGGGGCATTTGACTCATGATCCATCATTTGATGGTTTTTGTGAGTCTCTTTTAAAATCCTTTTTAAGAAACTTTTGACTTAGCAGTATGTACTTGATTTTATTATGAAAAACCATACTGCTTTTAACCATTTTGAAGGGATTAAGTGTATAACATACACTTAATCAAAATTTCGGTTTAAAGCAACCTCTGGTTGTGTGAGAACCAATGTTTTCAGTTATAAATAACTTCCTGTGTAAAGATAAACCTATTCAAAAGGCTTAGTTGACAGGGTTTCCAGCTCATAGCAATTGTTACCTCTAACACAAGTGTTAGATTCACTTTTACTAGCTGTTCTTTCTATCAGATGTCCTTAGACTTGCTCACTATACTTAAAAGTATAAAATGATAGAAAGTGAGTTGTATCAGTTACTATCTGATCAACTAAGTCATCAATTCAATGTGAAATATGATAACTAGGTTTCAAGAAAGCAGTTTTAAAGAATTAGTTAACTTAGATGTTAATCTTTGTTAAGAATTCCCAAACTCAGTTCATCATAAACCTATTATGTCAGCAACTGATATCATCATTCTGCTGCTTCCATTTCACTTGAAATTTCCTTTTTGCTCGATGTTCATACCTGAAATTGTTAGTCCAAAACCAAGAAACAAAATGCATAGCATTTTTCTTATAGCAGTATTTAAAATATGACCAACAGTATGAACTGTTTAAACAAAATATGAACTAGCAGTATAAACTGTTCTATTAACAGTATCAATTTACAAAGATATCAGTACAAACGTAAGATATATATAAAAACCACACAGATTAAAAATCTTAAGGACTAAGCATCCCAATACTTGCTACCAAGTATTGAAACCTTCCAACATCAAAAGCTTTTGTTAGCAGATCTGCAAAGTTGTATTCTGAAGCAATTTTAAGAACTTGAATTAATCTTTTCTCATTGCAGTCTCTTATAAAGTGATGTCTAATTTCAATGTGTTTTGTTTTAGAATGTTGTACTGGATTTTTAATGATGCAAATTGTACTACTATTATCAATATGAATGACAGTGTTCATAAAATTGTACCCATAGTCAAGAAGTTGGTTTTGAAGCCATAGAACTTGAGCACAGCAACTTGCAGCAGCTACATATTCAGCTTCAGTTGTTGAAGTAGCCACAATAGTTTGCTTCTTACACTGCCATGAGATAAGTCTACACCCAAGGAATTGACATCCTCCAGTTGTTGACTTTCTGTCCAAGCTAGCACCAGCATAATCACTATCCGAAAATGCTACCAAGTCAAAAGGTGACTCTCTAGAATACCATAGTCCCAACCTAGGTTGACCCTTGAGATATCTAAAAATCCTCTTGACTGCTGTTAAATGAGAAACCTTTGGAGTTACTTGAAATCTTGCACAAGCACAAACAGAGAACATGATGTCAGGTCTTGATGATGTAAGATACATCAAAGATCCTATCATAGATCTGTATGTGTGTACATCCACATTTTCTCCATCTAAGTCTTTAGGAAGTGGCTTCTCAGAGTCCATTGGTGTGCTTGCCATTTTTGAATTAGCAAAGTTGAACTTCCTTAGTATCTCAGCAACATATTTATCTTGACTAATAAATATGCCTTCATATGACTGTTTAACTTGCAAACCCAAAAAGAATGTAAGTTCCCCCATGGAACTCATCTGAAACTTATGATGCATAAGCTTCTCAAATTCCAAACACATCTCCTTCCTTGTAGATCCAAAGATAATGTCATCCACATCACCTGCACTAACAAAAGATCCTTCTTGTGCTGTTTGATGAATAGTGTCTGATCAATCTTGCCTCTTTGAAATCCATTCTCTATTAAGTAGGAAGCCAGTGTTTCATACCAAGCTCTAGGTGCCTGATGAAGGCCATAAAGAGCCTTAACTACTCTGTACACTTTTTCTGGATGGTCAGGATCAATGAACCCTGGAGGTTGTGAGACATACACCTCTTCTTCAATAGTACCATATAAAAATGCACTCTTGACATCCATTTGATAAACTGTGAAGCCTAAAAATGAAGCATAAGCTAAGAAAAGCCTAATTTCCTCAAGTCTTGCTACTGGAGCAAAAACCTCATCATAGTCTATCCCTTCTTGTTTTGTGTACCCTTGGGCTACTAATCTAGCCTTATTCCTAATCACTATGCCCCTTTCATCCCTTTTATTCTTGAAAACCCATCGAGTGCCAATTACCTTTGCATCCTTAGGTAAATCAACTAGCACCCATACCTTCTGAATCTTGAACTGAAGAAGCTCCTCTTGCATAGCCTCTACCCAGCTTGAATCATCTAAGGCTTTCAGAATGTTCTTTGGTTCATCTTGTGAGAGAAAACATACAAACAAGAAAGAGTTTGAAAACTCATGCTGTTTTGAAGCATAAAGGGCATCAAGAAGCCCTTGTTGGTCTGAAGACATCAGTTGTTGTCTTGTCTTCACACCTGATTGTACATCTCCAATCACATTTTCTAGGGAGTGGACTTTGTGAATCCTTGTGTGTAGGGTTGAAGGAACTTGATAGTTAGGTGTGATATTGCTCAAATCCACCTCATTATCTGAGAAATCTGCTTCTATTGAGTCTGAAGGGCCAGCAGTAGAATCATTTGGCCTAGCAACAGAAAAATTAAGCCTAGCAGTAGAATGCTCTGTCTTAGCAGTAGAAACTTCTTTTGTACTGCTAACTTGACTGTCTTGTTTCTCAGTTCCATCTTCCTTGATTTCATCATCAACACCTTCTTTTGATTTACCAGAAGAAGATTCATCATTGGTTGAAGTTGAAGCCACACTGGTACTTATTGGCATCCATACATGATCTTGATTTGTCTCCTTGTCTAACCCTGCCTCATTTGTTGTTTGTGAACCTGAAAAATCATTAGTTTCTGCAACAACAGGCACATAATTCATAGAATGGGTTAATGACTCTAGATCAAATAGCCAATTAGGACCTTCACCTACTACATTGGATTTATGCTATAAAAATTCCACATGTAGGTTTTCCTCTACTTTCTTGGTTCTTAAGTTGTATACTTTAAATGCTTTACTATTGAGAGAATATCCAACTAAGAAACCTTCATCTGCTTTACCATCAAATTTTCCTAAATGGTCTAAGGTATTCAGAATTGTCACATGACATCCAAATGGTCTAATAAATCCTATTGCAGGAGTTCTACCTCTAAAAAGTTCATATGATGTCTTATTGTGAGGTTTGACAATTAAAACTCTATTCCGGACATAGCAAGCAGTGTTAACTGCTTCAGCCCAAAAAGTGATAGGTAGCTTAGAGTCAGCTAACATAGTTCTAGCAGCTTCTATTAGTGTTCTATTTTTCCTTTCAGCAACTCCATTCTGTTGTGGAGTTCGAGCAACACTAAATTCTCTCCTAATACCTTTTTCTTTGCAGAATTCATCCATAACTCTATTTTTAAACTCTGTCCCATTATCACATCTAATGACTTTTACTTTCTTGTCTACTAGGTTTTCTATCTCTGTAATGAAAGTCTTAAGGATGCTAGGTATCTCATCCTTAGATCTTAAAAAGAAAACCCATGTAAATCTACTATAGTCATAAGTAATAACTAGACAATATCTCTTATGTTGCATACTTCTAACATTTGTAGGACCAAATAAGTCCATATGAAGCATAAACAATGATTGATTGATAGAGTTAAAAATCTTGGGCTTACAAGTGGCTTTGTGTTGTTTGCCTTTAAGATAAGCAATGCATGTTTGATCATTTTCAAATCGTTTTTGAGGTAAACCTCTTACCAAACCATTCTTTACAATCTAATTTATGGTTTTGAAATTAATATGACCAAGCCTCCTATGCCATAACATTGATTCATCCAATGTGGCCATTGCTACAAGACAAGTTAAAGCCTTTTTAGGAACAATGTTCTTCATGTCTACACTGTACATATTGCCCTTTCTAGGAATTTTAAGAAGTACTTGACTTTCATCAGGCATCTTAAAATCAGGAGAAAGTACAAGACATTCAGTGTCACAGAAAAGAACTTTGTTCTTTTTATTACACATTTGTGAGACACTAAAAAGATTATAATTTAGCTCTTGTACATAGTACACATCTTCAAAATCTAAATTTCCAGTTTTAATTGTACCTTTACCAAAAATTTTGCCACCAACACCTCCTCCAAAGGTAACATAGCCTCCATCTATTGATTGAAAATCTGAGAGATAAGACTTGTTGCCTGTCATGTGCCTTGAACATCCACTATCTGAGTATCCTTGATCCTCTTGTTTATCAGTTGAATGTTCCTCAGTAGTAGAAAAAGCCATGAGTGCCATCTGTGAAGAATCTTCTTCTTCATCAGCCATGAAACTCCAATCAAAACCTAGCCCATCAATAGCTACCATAGCTTTTGAATTTGGCTCAGAAACCTCCCTTGTTTTGGATGTGCTTCCAAAACCTTTGTTCTTGCTATCCTGCTGCCTTGGCCTTCTACATTCTATTGAGAAGTGACCCATCATGTGGCAGTTATAGCACTCTATCTTTGACTTGTCAAAACCAGCAGTATCAGTATTGCTGATTAAGAGCTTCTTCCCCGTCCTTTGATAGAACTTCTTGGCTCTCATGCTAAGAAGAGAAATTTGCCATTTTAGGTTCATTTCCTCCAGATCATCATCATTGATCTCTTGGAGGTCTTCATAGGTGAGCATGGACCCATCATTTCGACTTGTGAGAAATGCACAACAAGTCTTTTCATCCAAAATACCCATGGTACTGCTTGATGAACTAGCAGCACCAACACCATCAACCACTTTCACCTCTTCACTAGATTTTGAGGTACTAGGAGTTGACATAAATGCCATGTTCCCAGTATTAGAACTAGTACCTCCATTCTTCTTCAAATCTTGCTCCACAATCTTAAAGTTGCTATACAAATCTATCAGCTCCATTGTATCAAGGTCTGGCTTATTCTTCCAGACAACAACATGCATAGCCCACTCTTCTGGTAAGCTTCTCAAAAATTTTGAGTTCAAATCTTCTTGTGGTATTTCAACCCCAAGAATAGCAAGTTGGCTCACAATATTCTGAAGCCTATTAAACATATGGTCAAGAGATTCATTTTTTGTAGAGGAGAAGTTTTCAAACTGCTGCTTGAGCAGTGTCTTGTGGGTTTTCTTGGTGGCTTCATTTCCACCATATCTGGCAATAGTGGCTTCAAATAATGACTTGGCATCTTTGAATTTGCTGAAGTTTACAAGTTGATCATTTGGAATGGTCATCATCAGCATACTTCTTGCCTTTAAGTCATTTTTCTTCTTTATTATGTCTTCTGCAGATGTAATGGTGGTAGGCTGGTAAGAGTTTCCATCTTCAATGATTTCCCAAAGTGCATAGTCTTGCACTTGGAAATATTGCTCTATCCTCAACCTCAACATCTCAAACTCATATATGTTAGGAATATAAATATTCATCTGAAGACTCGGTCACCCCGAGTATCGGTCTAGCATTCATGTAGCTCGCAGGATTATCTGTACTTATTAGTATTAGTCTAGTTAACGTAATATTAGTATAGTTAGTATAGTATTTATGGAGTGGGTCGGGTCTTTACCCACTGTCAGCTCACTTCACAGCCCACTAGGGGCACACATATTAGTTTGTATAAATACCCTTCTCCTTCCTAGGGAGAGGGTTGGAGCTTCTAATCTAATATCTCACAAGTTTTCTCCACTCTCTCTCTCTCTAGAACTCCCACCTTCTTTCTCTCTCTAAATTCGGTCCAAGATCTCATTATTTGTGTGTTATAAGTTAAGTGAATATGTTACAATTGGTATCAAGAGCCATGTTAGGTTCTAGCTATTCATATTCACGGATTAGTTGTGAGATTTTGGCACTTTTGCATGACGTTTTGTGGGTTGTATTTTTTTGTCAAGAAACTCATTGGTTTAGACTTGTTTATGGTTCAAATCGCTTAAACTTAGTACTTTTGTGTTCAAATAGTCTTATTTTTGAAGTTTCATAGCAATCTACGGTGGATTAAGTGTGGTTGGTGGTGGATTGAATGCGTTTCTTGGTAGCGGTTTGAGCCTCGGATGCACTTTCTTCGTAGCGGTTTAGCTATTGATAAGAGTTTCTTATCAGCGGTTTAAGTAGATTGGGAAAGCACATGTAGCGGTTTGATCAAAGACTCTGACAGCGGTTTGGCATTTTAACCAAAACTGGAAAAGGACGAAAACTGCTGAAAAGGACATTTTGTCCAGTTGTGGTTGAGGTTTGTGTGTTCTTGTCGCTAGCGGTTTGTCGTATTGTCCAGCGGTTTAACCTATAGCGGTTTAGATTGTAGCGGTTCAGGATTCAGCGGTTCAATCTTCAGCGGCTTGAGTCTTAGCGGTTTAGGTCTACTCGGTTCTGGTTTCAGCGGTTTGATAATAGCGCTTTAACTTTACGGTTTGTTGATTGTGTTAGCGGTTTAGATATTGCAGTTTAGTGATCAAGATTAGCGGTTTGACTTTTCGGATTATCGTGGTCATCAGCGGTTTTAACATAGCGGTTTGGAATTCTGGGTTAGCGCTTAGTAAGTCAACCAACAATCACCA
Source organism: Artemisia tridentata subsp. tridentata (assembly GCA_021014915.2). Taxonomy (NCBI): domain Eukaryota; kingdom Viridiplantae; phylum Streptophyta; class Magnoliopsida; order Asterales; family Asteraceae; genus Artemisia; species Artemisia tridentata. The sequence continues at coordinate 444,412,157 of CP139508.1, forward strand.
CTTTAACATACAATCACAAATCCCTATAACGATCCTACAAGAATTGTAACACATCCAGTTCATTATCATTTCACATACACGTCTTCACAATGCTTGCAAATTCAAATGCCTTCATAACTGAGGTACTTAAACTGTACGACATAAATGATCAGTATGTGACGGCACATCTTGCACAACAAGTAAATGTGGGTGATTCAGATAATGCAAACATGGAACTGTCATGCTCGAATTATCACGAGAGTAAATGTTCTCAGTCACTATCGTTAATTAAAGAAAAGGAAAGCCAAATTGAATGTTTTCAATTACTTCATTCACATCTCAAGGTTCTGTTCAAAAAACTCAAATACGTGATGGGTTACACACGGGCTTTCACAACACTCTTTGGTCAAGATGTTCATGACTTCACAGTCAAAATGACTCTATATTTAGATCAACTTGAACATCAGCTTGACCAAGAAGAATTCTCTGAAGCAAGATCCAGAGCAGATTTCAGTGTGATCAACAACCAACTCCAGGTGTTCATTGATTCACAATACACTGAGGACTATGATTATGACAGTCAAATGACAAAAGGGTGTTTTGCTAAACATACTGGAACTGAGGTAGCCATGTTCAGAACAACATTACTACAATTGATGAGTAATGTTGATGGGTTCATTAATGAAAGGGTTAAAAAAACAGGGAATAGGACAAGATCAGACAAGTTTGATAATGGTGATAGCACAGGAGGTAATTTCACAATGTGTGAGAATGCAGCTGACGAACCTGTAAAACACCAAATACCGTTTGCTGAGGTACATCGGTCTGATCCAGATAATGATCTTTTTAATGAACTACAACATACTGATCCAATGAAACTTACATATGACACCTATCTGATGAAAAGGACTGATAGCAATATCATCTCTGATTCAACAAATACGTGGCATGTGGAAGGAGAAACTGATCAGGATGCTGAACACGATAATGCGTCAAGTTCTTTGCTTACGGCTAAGCTGTTCAAATCAAACGATATGGTTGAAAAAGAAGTTTATAATGAACTTTCAAAAAGATTTTTACAACTTGAAAAACATTGCATTTCTCTTGAAATCGCAATGCAACAAAATGAAGAAAGTTTTCAAACTAAGCTACCATGTAAAAATCCGGAATTTCCTGAATTCCGTGAATTTTTTATGATAAACGATTTGAAAGCTTAGCTAGAGGCCAAAAACTCGACGATAAAAAATCTGAAAAACAGTCTGGCTGAGATGCGTAACACGTGCAATGAAGTAAAGACTAAGCATGATAAGAAAGTGGCTGAATTAATCACTGAAAACGAGTCTTTGAAAATGCAATGTAAAAACCAGAGTGATAATATCAAAGAAATGAATACTAAGTGTATAGAATAGATGAACTCTTTGGTAGATAAAACGGATGCTTTCAAAGCTCAAATTCAAGAGAAAGGTTTCACAATCATCGCCCTTAAGAACGAATTGAGGAAATTAACTAAAAATAGGGTGAACACTAAGTTTGCAAAACCATCAATCTTGGGAACACCAGTCTTACAACCTCTTAGACATAGTACAATGGTTAGACAACTAAGTGCGTTTAAGTCTGAACGACCAAAATCTTCTAACCTGAGGTGTGCAGCCCAAGTTGATGTAACACAAGTTTTGTCAAAACTAGTCACTTCACGAAATAGAAAAAATATTCAGTTAGTTAATGGTCAATCTAAGGATCAGTGTCATAAGTCTAAGGTTATGGAAGTAGATGCTCATGATAAGATGCACTCCACTAAGACCAGAGATAACAACAGGCCCTTAGGATCAAAGAAGCATCCTCAGAAACCTAGTGGGCAGATTGCTGTAAGACAAGAAAATTCTTCCAATAAGCACTCTAAGGCGTATATGAAATCTAACACTTTAAGATCTTGCTTTAGGTGGTTACCGACAGGTAGAATTTTTAAGAAATTTGGTCTTAGGTGGATACCCACTGATGCAGAGAGCACATCCAAGAATGATTGTGAAAATCCAAAAAGGCAGGATGCCATTGTAACTAACCCATACAAATGTACGCAATACCGTCGTGTTAGTGCAGGGAATCTTAACCTAAATGCAGGGACATCTACTTTTTCCATCAAAGGAAAACTCATGGTGTGGCGGCCAATTGGACTGAAGTCTCCTAAGTTGGGGATCCAAGATACACAACAATGATGTTCGTGCATGATGACTTCTGATCTACCCCACTCAGAACTCGTACTTCAATTGCATATGTTGGGAAGAATATCGGTTGTTATTCTTCATGTATCCTTTGTATATATTTATTATAATGTAAAGATCTGAAAAATACATGTGCTAATTGTAAATAGAGATACTTAAACCCAGAAAAACCATAAAAAAAAAAAAAAAAAAAAAAAAAAAAAAAAAAAAAAAATTGAAGTTCTTCTAGGCATGTCTTCTTTTTATCGATAACATTTATGGTCCTAGAAATTTCATTCAATAATGACACGGGACTTTAAATGAAGCTCGAGCAGAAGTTATATTAACTAGTGAAAACATGTCTAATGGTTTGCTATTACTTTAGATAGCAACCCGCAATTCTAAATGGGGAAAGCACGTCGCCAAAAGGACGGCTGTTCCTTCAATTGGGTGATGTTCACCCATGCATGGATTACTTTATATCCATGTTTCTCCCAACATCTGATGTACAATTCAGTGCATCATTTTGTGTAAATGAAGAGCAATCTTCTGATGAACTCAAATTCTCTCTGGTCTATGATTCTTCAGGAAAGAATTTGGGTATCACATTGTGGTTACATGAGCTTATGAAATTAATTGGATTCATTATTTCATAAATTATTTCTCAATCAACGACCTCTGCTCTTTCAATAGCTATCGGATCATTGATTGAGGGGGAGAGTCACTTATGGCAATCATCAGGGCACCCAATCTCCTTGGTTAATCCTTGATAAGTTGACAAAAAAGTTGTAGTGTTGCTAGCTGGGGCTTAGTTTGAGGAGAGTATTTCTCTAGGGGGAGAGTCACTTAGATCAATATAGGGCCGTAAATGCTAGTATAGGGACTCACATGCAATATCTACAAACTGTTCCCTAGGCTCATAAATTTTTGGAGGATCATTAGTGCCTTAGTGTACAGTTGTATCAAAATCTTGAAAAGACAGGGTTGATAGTGGGTATAGGGTCATATATGTGACTGTATATGAGTCTAGAATAGTGCAGGTGTGCTTGTATGAGTATACGCATTATTTGTGCTTGATGGCGGTTTGTCTGTCTAATGTTCATGCCAGCGGCTTGAGTGTTAGTCCGTACTCTTATTCTTGTTAGCGGTTTGGATGTTATTCTTGCTAGCGGTTTGTGTATCTGAATATCTGAGAATATCTTATTCTAGCGGTTTTCCTGTGGTAGCGGTTTAACTGATTATTGAATTTTTTATTCTAGCGGTTTATCTGGTATAGCGGTTCAACTGATTTTCGAATATTAAATTCTAGCGGTTTGTCTGTGGTAGCGGTTTAACTGATTAGTGAATTTTATATTCTAGCGGTTTGCCTGTTGTAGCGGTTTAACTGATTTTCGAATATTAAATTCTAGCGGTTTGCCTGTGGTAGCGGTTTAAATGATTGTTGAAATTTTTATTCTAGCGGTTTATATGGTGTTGCGTTTTAGCCATTATTGAACACTATACTCTAGCGGTTTGACTGTCTTCCATTGATATAGTTCTTGTGGATTAGTTAGGTCCTATGTGTGCTAAATCATTATTTTACTGCAACGTGTATTATGAGACTTGTGTGTGCACTTTGATGGTGCATAACCCTGCATTCCCTGAGCTTCAGTTGTTTAGTCATGTGTATGACCTTTGTGTCGTGGTCTCAAGGTTGTATCCGGTCACAAGATGAATTAACACTTATTAATTCTCTTCATTGATACTATCTTGTAATCACCACACTCTTATGATCCTTTTCACTCTATGTCTAGGCTGTTGGTTGCACATATCACAATTGTGTCTCTCATCTCTTACCTAACACTACTCTCCTTGTGGATATTGTTTTTGTGTTGGTATCTATGCAGCATCAATGTATAATCCTATCGCACCGGAGGTTCAAGTCCCTATTATTCCTCCACCAGTTCGTACCGATGATCAGATACTACCTCATGACCAATGGATTGCCGTAGGAAGGAGCAACTGCTATCTTGATATGGACAAATCTCAAAACAACCCCATTTACAAACCAGCTGTGGATATTCTGAAGCAAACCAATTTCTTTCGAGCTTTTGTGGCCTGTTTTTCTATTCCATCTATCTATATCCAACAGTTTTGGGATACTGCGAGATTCGACAAGATTTCTGGTGTCTAGAGCTGTCAACTGGATGAAAACTGGATGAACGATGGTTCACAATCACCCTAGACATAATCAGAAACGCACTCCAAATCACACCTGTCACTGAGAACCAACCATTCACCTCCCCACCATCACCTGAGGAACTCATCAATTTTGTCAACGATCTGGGCTATCCCAAAACCATCTACGCTCTTTCCTCAGTCAACACATACGACATGTACCAACCCTGGAGAGCTATTTTAACCATCATCAATTTATGTCTTACGGGGAAGACATCAGGGTATGAGAGACCAAGAGCTCCTGTGATACAGATACTTTGGGGAATACTGAATCGCGCCAACATAGATTATGCTGAGAGAATTTGGGAAGAGTTTACTTATTCAATTCACTCGTTCATTGAGGACAACACAAATCTTGCATTGCAGAAAACCGGAAGGAAGAAAGTCAGTCCTCTTGTGATTCCTAGTATCAGATTCACCAAGCTAATCATCTTCTATCTCCAAAGTGTGCACAACTTTCATCCTCGATTGGACTCCCCACTTCATTTGCCCAAAAACGAACATCTTCTTGGGAATATCAAGTTCACAGCTAGAGGGTCTAAGTATGAAATATTTGGAAAGGTTGTACCTGATGATCTCATCACTGATGAAATCCTCAATGCTCCGTACTTTCATGAATATATTACAAAAGTTGACCAGCATCGAAAATTCATGGCAGGCGAACAAATCGGTGAAGCCGACACTCTTCCTCCAAAATCATCCAAACCCACCAAACAACAAAAGGATAAACCCAAATCCAAAAAGCGCAAAGAAGTGTCAACAGCTGAAGTAGCTCCAGGCAGCATCAAGAAACCGAAGAGTCAAAAATTGATTAAACAAAGCAAGGGTAAAGAGGCAGCTGCTCCAAGACATACCCTCAGAGATGAAGATGATGTTGACCTACAAACGGCACTGGACATCAGTTCTCAAGACCTCGCACAAACAACGGGACATTCTACGAAAGGTGTAGTCCTCAGAGAACCGGATTCAGGGAGACATGAACCATTGCCTGTGGTAGAAGGCAAGGGAAAAGGGACCGCTACAGCAGAACAAGCTGCTCAAACTCTTCTGGCTATATCATCTCCTGCATCCAAGATAACCACATAGTTCATCCTTAAGAAACGAGAATCTGAATCGTCCAAAACCATTGCAGTCTCTGAAGGTGCTGAAGAGAAATCCCCGAGTTTAGAAGTTAATCTAGACTCCAATGATACGGAAACCGACGAACTCTCAACCATGGAGAAGAATACAGAGATGGAAGTCCCACAAACTCAAGTAACTGTCGAAGCTGAGCCTGAAAAAATTGAAAAGGAAATCCATGTCTCTGAAATGAATACAACAACAAATCCTCCACAGGATTTACTGCATGATGAGTTTGTAGCAACAGCATACCCAGCTGTTCATGAAAATTTGAAAATAAAAGATGATGATCAGACTCACTTGAATGAACCAGCAGAGTCAACGGGTACACTGTCTTCACTCAAGACCCTTGAACACGACTTCAACTATGGTAACCAGTTCATCACTGACAAGGCGACTGAAAACGCAGTTGAGCCTGAAAAATCACATGTAGAAAAAGAAGTTGAGTCAATGGTGTCGGTCCCAATTAAACAAGACATGTCTGGAATCAGAACTATGACAGTTCCAATCTCTACAACAACACCAATCATAGAAGTTTCCTCACCTGAAGCAACCATGACTGCTAATGTCTCTACTGAAGCTCAAACAGACTTAGAATCACAACTAGCCACAGCTCTCAAACGCATCGCAGATCTGGAACGTCTAAATCTGCCACAAGTGGTAAACAATTACGGGAGTAGATTACTAAAGTTGGAAAATCTTAATATAGAACATAAGGCAATTGTTGCGGTTGATGAACATGCAAAAGAGGCTGTGAAATGGGCTATGGAAGCTCCGATGAGAGCTCGATTCAGAGATCTTCCCACCATTGATATGAAGGAAATTCTCCGCGACAGAATGTTTGAGATTGGTCAGAATAAAGGTCATGAAGATCATCAGAAGCTATACGAAGCCTTAGAAAAGTCGATGGACCGAGACGAAATTGATCACCACATGCAGGAATTGAATGAACGACAGAAAAGGAAGAGAAAGAGCCAAGACAAACCAAGTACACCACCCGGATCTCCACCACAACCTCCTCCACCTCCTCCACCATCTGGTGACTCTGGAGCTTCAGGTTCTACACAGGCTCAACCTCATCATCATCCTCCTACATCGTCCACAGAAAAGAATCAGTCAATGCAGTCTTCTGGTCCCAGCACGTCAAAGAAAGCCTCATCAACTGGATTTCCTGCATGGACTACAGTGGATCCTCGATTCAAGCCTTCATTCTCATCGATTCCTGAGGAGTTTGTCATGCATGAGGAATCAGTTGTAGAAGATCGAGATTCTTATTCTGATGATGAAGAAGACATAGAAAATGCCCACATCCCAAAAGTAAATCCTAACCAAGTGTGGTGGAGGGAATTCTCAAGGAATGATGCATCAGAGGTTTCAGGTTCTGATAGGAACCCTCCCACTAAGGAAGTAATGGAAACTTGGTTGAAGCCTTTGACCGACGATGAACAAGCATCCATCCCAGAACCAGCTTGGTCTGTGCCGTCATCAGATACACCTTTTCCCAAGAACAACTGGGCAGCTGTGATCGCATCTCACCATGAATCTCCTCCTGAGAACTCACTGCTGGCACAAACAGGTGATATGGGAACATTTATTGCTTGGTTCTGTAAGAAGAAAGGAATCTCGAATCTAACTCCGCGGGATCTGGAAGGCCAAGCATATGAAATAGTCAAAGTCTTCCATTCTGATGTGCATCATCTTCAATATCAAATGGAGGAATGTCACAGGCTCTTAACGGATCAAGTAGATGATCGGATTCTCACCTATAATGTCAGCAGACCTCTCCCTGTCGGCGGTCCACCAGGTCAAGTCACTATTCAAGCTGATTTTTTCTTCAATAAAGATCTAGACTATCTCCGTTTCGGTGATAAGGTTGGCAGACAGGCATTGTCCATAACCAAGATGAAGGCAGCTTTCTATCTAGATGGTGGCTTGGAACAGATGGTGCCTGATCAGATGTGGTCAGATGAAGAATACAAGTATGATGTTGCTGCTTCTTATGGTATCACTCATTGGTGGTTCCACAAGAAATGGTTCTACATCGAAAGACATGCAGCAGAGGGTAGTCGTCGGGGAGTACGTTCTCATATGAGAATCCTGAGCGTGGTCAAGGTTGAGGTCCACTCCATGTACGGGTATGAATATCTGAAGAAAATAGTGCTTCGCCGAGCAGATCTGAATGAATATGTTATCGCTGAAAGTGACTTCAAGCACCTGTTTTCGAGTGACTTCGAGGATCTCTATTTGCTAAATCTTCAAGGACATCAAGATCATCTTCCTCCTCGTGACAAGAAAACACTTTCAGCAGCAGTTAACTTATGGATCAGGGGTCTCGTTATCAGACAACGTGTAAGTGACTTTCAGCTCGGGATTGAGAGTTATCATACTCAACTCAATCTCACAAAACCTAGATGGGAAGGTCAGGGTTTGGAGTTCAAGCATGACTACACGGTCATCGAATCTCCAAGAGCTATCAAGTTTACAGACAAATATGGGACTCCCATGATCATGCGGTTCAATGAGATTCACAAGTTTAGTGACGGGACTCTGAGACAGATAGATGAAGCCTTGGATTTTAGAGAGAAAGAATTCATGTAAAACCCCAAAATTACCACAATCTGAAATGATCAAAATACACTCTAATTTTGAAATTTTAAGAACTTATAAAATACGCTATAAATTAAAACTTGAGTTATATATCATGTTATGACTCCAAACTATACGATATGAACATATAACCTAAAGTAAATACGACATGATACGAGAACTTATAAATCGGAGTATGGCACACTTAAGAAAGTTCATGTGGGTCGAAACTAATAAAACATTCGCACGTTTTTTTTTCTTTTTATTTATTTGTGTTCTTTGGGCCGAAATTCTTTTATCACATTAGTGCTAATCCATTGGGCCTTAAGACTTGAAAGATACATACAATATTGGCCCATCTATCCTCCTCAAAATGTCGGTTTTCTTTTGCTCCCTTTAACACCAATCTTCTTTTATTGAAAACCCTAAAAACCCTTTCACAAAGGTCGACTATTGTTGCTGCCTCTTTTCTCCTTCTATTCGATCCATACAGCAGCCAAGGACGGATTTTTGTTGTGTTCTTGTTCAATCCATATCAAGGTAATCATACTCTCCTCATAATTAATCCATTCGAACCATTAACAAACCCTAATCGATCCTTGTTGTGTGTTTCTTTTTCTGTCAATCGAACCAAAGAGAAGAAGGAAGGTGACCTTGTTGGTGAATTGATCTCGTGTTGTTCTTATTCTCCGTTTGATCTTCGAGGGTATTGTATCATCCTCCTTGTTGATTCGTGTTCTTGTTTCCTCGATGTTATGGTCATTATAATACACATGTGATAATAGAAAATGTTCATAAGATGTTATGTTGATGACATAAAATGATGAAACCCTAAATGTATAAATCGAATGGAGTTTATGGATCTGAATTAAAATGATTATGAACATGTGTAGGATATGTAAGAATTATTATAATGTGTTTTTAAATCATGTATGAAGACCTTGTGTTGATATATAAGCCCTAAAATGAGTTACACATAAAATCATGAACAACAGATGCTGTCCAGAAAAATTATCCAACTTAAATCGATTGTATTTAATTGATGTGAACGTGTTTTTGGGTGTTTTCAGAGTCTAAAATTAAGTTCAATGAAATAGCTATCTGGGAAAATTAATCTTGTGATTTTTAGAGGCCTGGAAGACTACTTTTTAATTTTTAGAAAACTAAGTGTCAAATCGAATTCGTATGTCTGGAAAATTAGTCCGTGTTTATGATTTTTAATTTTCAATCTGTGTCGAATTAGAAGATTTCCTTTGAACTAAGTCATATTATATATGTCTAGTAATAACTGGAAATTTTTATAGATTTTTGTGAATTTATCTGAAGGGGTAACAAAGTAAAAACTTGTCGAGTGTTTCATCAGATACGATTCTGGAACATGTTGAGAAAATGGATTTTTCATTCATACCTAGACAACTTAATAAAATCTGGAAAAATTATATAAAATACTTAAGACATTGAGGAACGTGTTTGAATTTTTATAGATTTTATTTCGAAGTATTAATATGATTCATAAATTATTTGAAACGTGTTAAATTCGTATGTATAAAAGACTGTTAAGGGTTAAAAGATTAAAATGGTGTTATGTGTTTATTTTCTAAAACTAAAAGGGTTTAATTTTTTTTTTCTAAATTAAGGGACCTAACTTATGAAAACCTGTAACTTTATAGTAATTACATTTTATACCCTAAATTTATAAGAATTACATATCAATCCCTAAACTTGTGATAATTACATAATAAACCCTAAAATTATGGAAACTACACTATGAACCCTAAACTAACATAAATGGCATGATGAACCTTAAACTATTAATATGGTCATCTTTAATACTTTTAAATTGAATAAATGATAAACTTGAATGTTTATAACCAATGTTACTAAATATGGAAACTTGCTATTTTTTGGAAAGTTTCTAAATATGGAAAGTTACCTAAAATGGAATGAAAACTAAAATGAAACCTATATGATTAAGAAAACTATGAAACTTATAAGTAAACTTATAATTCGTGTAGATTCGCTGAAGAAGGAGTTTATTCCGATCCTTATGTTTCTAGTGTGTGTTTTCCCTGGCGGTTTAAGGTACATATATTCTACCCTTTTTCAGTAAGGGTACTTTTGATCTCATAACCTTCTTGATCTTGATTCATTAGGATTCCCTAAGCCATTGCTATGTTTCCCTTATACGTGATTCGTCTTCGTGATCCATTTGACATTCGTCATCATGACCCTACGACTTAAGTATTCGAATCACTTGATGATTAGAAGGTTCATTTGATTTTCTAACTGAATGTGAAAACCTTTCTAAATTTTATCATGAAAGTGTTTTGAGAAAAACTAATTTTAGAATGATGTTTATGAACGATGTGATACCACTTTTATATGAAATTTTACTAAACTTATATGGAAACTACATTAAGGACTACCTTTATGGAAACCGTTTTAAAGATCATTTTTATGAAAGCCATTATTAAAAGACTTCCTAAAATGAACATTTAATAGAAACCTTGATTGAACCTTGCTATGAACCATTTGATTTCGAACCTTTGATTATGAACCTTTGAGATCCTATGCCTGCTATGTTTCCCTTAGTTGATTCATGACATTCATTTTATGATTGTCATTCCTATGATCCTCTCTGACATTTATTTTAATGTCTCTGCCATGCTATGCTTATTTGTTCGCCATGCTTATTTGAGTTACTTTCTGTTTCTCTTGCCATGTTAGATTTTGATTATGTATGATATGATATTCTGTGCCTGAGCTTAACTAGTTCTAGAGGTACTAGGACCATGTCTTTGATGGCACCTTAGGCATGACACCCCCGTAGAGGTGTGATAGATCTACGGCGTTCCCCCTATGTATATGTATTTTATCGCGATTCACTATTGGCCAACCTTTCATGTGTGCTTAGTCTAGAGCTGACACACATACTTATGTTAGGGAGCGTATGGATGCATCCTAGGTTTTATGTATATGTAGTTATGGTGACCAGGTGGTGTGTGCCTTGCACTCCTTCTCACACTATTATTATTTACTTAGAGGTCTCCCCTCTTCGTATACTTATATTTGCTCTAGATTGATTTGACGGATTATGTATGGAGTTCTTATGGCACATCTTTACATGAACCCTCCTTTGTTTTCATTTCATTTCTTGATTCATTTGCTATTCAGTTCTCATGCACTCTTAATTTTGTTCTCTTTCATGTTTATGCTTTTCGTTTTGTATCCTTATTCCTTCGTTGCTTATGCTTATTTACCATTGTGTTACGTTATATATATCTGTTCACTGGGCTTTTTAAGCTCAGCCGCATTTCTTTTCCTACGGTAGGTTTTAGTTGGAAGCTGGGTTGAGTGGAGAGTATTTTGGACTTAGAAGACCTTGATGGTCATTCCGGATTAGAGATGACTAGAAGAGATTATATTTAGACTTAGTACTTATTGTAATACTCATTGTAACCTTGTGTCTTCAGATTTTTCCCTTGTAACCATTGAAATTCATTTTGTATTATTTATGTCATATGCTTGTGTTTGCTTTGATATGTCACCATAACGTAATACTTCTACCCTTTTCGGGTTGGGGTTTTACAATTATGGTATCAGAGAGACAGGCTGCGACTTGTAATACATTTACCCTTGGCCTGTGAAGTTCAGACCACTAAGTTTCCACTGTAGGGGCTCATAAGACAACCTTTGAAAAGTTTGCTTTAGGATTTCCCCATAGGAACTTAAGTTATTACCGGTGAGGAATGGGTAAACTAAGACATCTATGTAAATAGCATTGCTTCCGCATTACTCTGATTCGTTCCTTTGCCTTTAGCTAAGCCTTATAAGAACATTTGTTTCAAAAACTAGAAAGTTTTGCAACTTAAGCTTAGTAACCAAGTAACTTTGGAATTCCTCGAAAACTTCATGGATACCTTGCACCATTTAAGTTTCACTTCCTAATTTTGGTCTCCACTTTCGATCTGTTTGATAAACAGTTAGATACCTTTCCGACCATCCAGATGGTCATTCAACCATAATGTGTTTGACACATATTCTATGAATTCATTACTCATGTCGGATATGAAGTGTATCATTTGATACTACTCAGTTCTGCGTAACCCATTACTACTCCTATGAGAACCCTGACAATTATCCACCCCGAAAATAAGAAGTTTTATTCCCTCCCTTTGAATGATTGAACCTTGCCTGCCAACCAGTTCCTTTGGAAGGATATGGTGTAAATACTATCTCAGTACGAAATTGTTAACTAAGCATGATGATGCTGATAGCTAATATTCCATACAATCTCACTTTTGACGGTTATACGATGTTCGTATTACCAATGATACACGCCCTACCTGCCCCTTATGCTAGTAAGCTAAACAAAATTCCGACACCTTGAACTGTTCGTTTATCTATCTCAACATTATAATAAACCACTTACTTGACGCTGATATATGAACTACCCGTCTGGCTTGACGACCGTATTCGATCTACGAATCCATTTACTTTTGGATATACTTTATTTTGAGGTCCTTTGGTTATGGATTGGCTGGCTCTTCATAAAGCTACCAAAGACTACCATATCAGATATAATACTTTAAGCAATCTATTTTTCACCCTACTTTTGTTATGATGACTCTCAACCGCTTAAATCTGTTAAGATTAATGTTGCTATGAAAGCACATATTCCAATCTCATTAGATTGTCAAGTTCTCCTGAAACCTGTTAGTATCCACCCTTAGAAGCTCCGACATTGGAAGTATTTATTGTACAAAATTTTTTCGGTGTTTTCTGATGAACCTTTTAGGATTCCCTCCTGCTTGGGAAGTAGAGATAGCATTGGACTGATCTCAGTTGATGAAACCATGATGCCATAGAAGTTGAGAGAGTGAAGCAACTGATGGAATATGATTTTGTTCACCTCAGTATTCTCTTTGAATGCTCCTATTGGTTTATGAAGAAGAAAGAGGGAAGTATGCCGCGACGTATCGACCATCGTGAATTTAACCGTATCACTATCCAAAATCATTATCCATTTCTGCGTATCAATGATTGATTTGTTCTATCTTTGAAACTCCGAATCAGAAACGGCCTCAGTTAATTTTTAAGGGACTGAAGAAGCAACCACAAAAACTTCTAAGAAGGAAGTTGACTAACTAAGAGAAAACCCACGAAGCATTTATTTGTGAAGAGGAAGATTGGGGATGTGAAGTAGATATGAAGCTTTTCGGAGATGATTCATGAAGTTGCTTTCGTACTCGTTGTGATCATTGTGAGTTCGAATGATGCCAATTGTATTGGCTAATAGAATCATGTCTTTCGCAAGTCTGTGGAAACATGTCATAGTATGACAGTGTGTTTGTGCTCAGAGACGAAGGAGGAATATGTAGATCATTTTCGTATTGAGTAGAATGACCCCTGTGTTCTGGAGGAGTAGGTTTGATTGGCGTTCGGAGATTGTTGCAGACAACACTACCAGGTATCTTGTAACGACAGAGTTTTCCACAGAAAGGACCAAGACTGAAGACCGTTGTTAGAGTTAGGAACCTTGTAGAAGAGTAGTAGAAGATGTTCGTGACCGGCGTTACCATGGAAGAAGCATACAAGAAGGAATTCACGTTACCACACCACAGTGTCCAGAAGAGGTGCCGAAGGCTTGAGGGACCAGACTCAAGTTTATAATCCCTTTCTACCCTATGATCATATGGACAGACGTAGACAGACTGCTTGGATTTGGAAGAAGTTTAAGATCATATACTTGAATGAATGAAATTTTGAAGCAAACGTTTGTGGTTGGAAGAGTTGATTCTGTGAAGGATGAAGCTATGGATGACGTATTTCACTACCTCTTAACCTACTTAAATTTCCGTTACCTGATGATAAGATCCTTCGAACGAGTTATGTTCCCTATTAGAAATTCCGTTCTGTGTTCGTGATGCGATGGTTTTGTTATGAGAACTATGATGAATTGTGGTAGACCTGACGCTATTAACGACGTACCTTATTTTTGATTGACATTCTAGGATTTCCGTTACCCTTTCGAGTAGTTTCGTTCTCCTCTTAGTTGTGATGTTTGATTTTGATGACCTCTGAGACCGTAGAAGGACTAGGTGGATTAAGATAAGTTGTTTCGTTCACGACTTGAGATAAAGTATGACCATCATGAGGGCATATTTATATGATGCCAGTATTATGACGTCTGGCCAACGTGATAATACTTACATCATATAACGTGCACTTGTTGTGGGCATAGGATATTTCGAGAAGTGCCTTAGGAGCCTTAGAATTTTGATAAGCTGTTTGAGGATTTTTGCGTTAGTAAGACTTTAGGTTCATTCTACCTATACACGTAATCTGCCTTCACCGTTATACGATTTGATACGTTTGGATTCTCGACACGCGTTTTCCTGACCTCTGCGCTTCCAATAAGATCTTAGTTGCGATTGTAGAACTTTCTGCCGGTTGATGTTATCGACAATCTATTTTCTGTACGTTCTCATCTGGTTTGTCTAATCAAATTCTATGGACGGCATATCCGTCAAAATCCTACGTATTTCATGTATCTCTCCTGAGAGAATACGATCATTATCTATTACGTTGGTATATTATTCTTTTGATCTAGATTCAGTATGGTATGTCCTTTCTGAAGGAACCGAAGCTATTCTTGGTTAACAAGATAGAGTCATGAGAAATCAGTCATTCGCATTTCCGTTCCTGGTCCTTTGTACTTTTGTTTCGTTTCACTTCAATTTTCGAGGACGAAAATTTTCTTTTAGAGGGGAGGAATTGTAAAACCCCAAAATTACCACAATCTGAAATGACCAAAATACCCTCTAATTTTGAAATTTTAAGAACTTATAAAATACGCTATAAATTAAAACTTGAGTTATATATCATGTTATGACTCCAAACTATACGATATGAACATATAACCTAAAGTAAATACGACATGATACGAGAACTTATAAATCGGAGTATGGCACATTTAAGAAAGTTCATGTGGGTCGAAACTAATAAAACATTCGCACGTTTTTTTTTTTTTTCTTTTTATTTATTTGTGTTCTTTGGGCCGAAATTCTTTTATCACATTAGTGCTAATCCATTGGGCCTTAAGACTTGAAAGATACATACAATATTGGCCCATCTATCCTCCTCAAAATGTCGGTTTTCTTTTGCTCCCTTTAACACCGATCTTCTTTTATTGAAAACCCTAAAAACCCTTTCACAAAGGTCAACTATTGCTGCTGCCTCTTTTCTCCTTCTATTCGATCTATACAGCAGCCAAGGAAGGATTTTTGTTGTGTTCTTGTTCAATCCATATCAAGGTAATTGATGAACTCAAATAAGTACATTTTATTATCATCATTTATCCTATTTATTTGACTTGTTTTATTATATTATATATGAGAATCGATACATTAATGTTTACTTTAGTGATTCTCAGGTAAAAACAAGCATTATGTGAAACTTGGCGATTTTGGACTAATTATGGAGCAAAACAAGCTAGATGTCAAAAGCCTACTGAAATCCAGAAGATCAAGCTCGTTCTACTCCAGATACGCCGCAATATACTTTTAACATACGGTGTATCACTATCAAGATTTCACAAGTTACAATCCAAGTACATGCGCCGCATACAAAGAACAAGTTACGCCGCATCTAAAGACGGTGTACGCATATTCCAGAATATATTAATCTTGGACCCCACGCGAAGTTAAGTCAATGCGCCGCATCTATCAAATCTATGCGCCGCATCGACCCCTCAGACAGAAACTATAAATACCCCAAGGCCAGACGAATTTGAAAGATTTTTAGACACATACGAAGAAGAATATACAGAAACCCTAGAGCCGAATTCAGACGACCAAGCAGCACAAGACACACCTAAACGAAGATACAAGAGCTGTAAGAAGGTCCTGCATGTATTCAATTCATTAAGTAGTTTTGTTTTATTGTATTAGTACACTTTAATTCATCAGGATTGATGGGCTTGTGTCATGTGACTACGGAAAATCATGCACTCCCCTTAATATTGCTTTCCCATTAATTAAAGTTTATATGTTGATGTCTTTGGTGACTTTTATTAGTGCATTGATAACCTCTGTGTCTAGCTGAGCATTGCTTGGGTCGCCATGCCCCTTCCTCGCCTATTTGTTTTAGCGTCTCTTGAATAAATAGGATAGACATAAGTAATCATTAAGGGTTTACTCGCCGATAAGATTAGAGCCAACGAGAAAGGTTTAATTATATACACTTCATATAAAACTAGCAATAAAACAAGTGACAAGCTACTTAATTATCAGGACAGGTCTTCTTATTGTCTCGAGTATCTATCTGTGTACGTGTGTGCTAATCGCTGATTCGTGCTCATTAGTTTAGTTTTCAATTCAATTACAACCAAACCGTGTCAGTCTCTCAGGCTGAACCCCCTTGCGTTAGATTAGGTTGTATAGCTAACTTAGGATATCAAAATACTGATTAGAATAACTAGATAATACGTTCCACTCTTAGTGATCGACACTCTACTTACCATTATATTCATACTGACCGGGTACACTGCTCGTTAAGTGTGTGTGTTATTGATAAGTCGGCTAAATATAAATTTAAAACTTGAGTAGGCATTAATACTGCTAAACCGCAACGACACATCACGCGCATCAAGTTTTTGGCGCCGCTGCCGGGGAGTGAATTGTTATTATCTGTTAATTTGATTAGTATTTTAATTAGGTTTTTCTTTTTAGTTTTTTTTTAGATTCTAACCACTAACCCTGTTATATATTAGATAAATTGCATTCATTGTATAGTTTGCATATTTACTGTTTTTGTGTGTTTTTGTTTCTGTAATTTTTGTTTCTTTTTGTTTGTTTTTATTTTTGTTTTCTTTTTCTATTTTTCTGCATTCTGCTATCGTTGTATTGTGCTAATACAAACGATACGGCGCATCTGCTTTCACAGATACGGCGTATTGCGTTTAATTTTTATAAAATACAACGCGTTTAATAAATTCGAGTACGACGCATCTTTCCCCAAGATACGGTGTATTCTGTTTTTAATAAGAAATTTTTCTAAACCCTAACGCCATACGACGCATCTGTTTTAAAAGATATGGCGTATTTTCTATTTAAATTAAAAACAGTTTTTCGAATTATTAAACAGGAGCGACGCATCGATCTTTATCGATACGGCGCATTTACTAAATCAAAAATCTTGTATTTTGAAATGTAATGAAAATACAGCGCATTAGCTTTTGTTAATACGACGCATTTAATTTTAATAAATATAATCGATTTTTGATAATTTAAACCTGATACAGCGCATTCTTACTCATAAGCGGCGTATCTGTTTTCTGAATAAAAGTCTGATTAAATTTTAACGTAATAAGATACGGCGTATCCAACTTTTTGGATACGGCGCATCGTCTACAGATATCAGCAACTTTTATTTTTCTTATTCCGTTTTCGTTGTTAATTTTCTGATATCATACTTTCTTGAACATACCCTACTGATGCTTTTGTGATGGTTTCAGGAAGTGCATGACCAGGAGTTCAACTAAGAACTTGATTAAACCTTTCGAAGATCCTGAATGAGCCTTACATTCGCTTAAAAGGCTTTTCAACACAAAAAGCTTTGAAATTTCAAGTTCGTTCGAGCTTGATTACTTTTCTGAAGAGAAGGAGGAAGAAGAAACAGAAACAATGACGGAAAACACTACTATGGAGGAATACATGAACAAAACCCGTGCTGATTACAGTTCAGGAGTTACTAGACCAAAGTTTGATGAAAAGTCAAAGTTTGAGTTGAAGGGTCAGTTTCTCAAGGAGCTAAGAGAAAATGCTTTCAGTGGAACAGAACATGAAGATGCTAATGAACATGTTGAAAAAGTCATCGAGATTGCAGATTTGTTTACTACAGAAGGAGTCTCTGACGATCAACTTATGCTAAGAATCTTTCCAATTTCGCTTAAAGGAGCTGCTAATAAGTGGCTAAGGAATGAACCTGCTAGTTCAATCACAACATGGGAAGATTTGAAGAGCAAATTCCTGAAAAGATATTGTCCACCTGCTAAAACTGCTAAAAAGATGGAGGCTATCAACAATTTCAAGCAAGAGCCTGATGAAACTCTTTATCAAGCTTGAGAACGATTTAAAGACTTATTGATGAAATGCCCTCAACATTATCTAAGTCCAATGCAGGAGATAATATTGTTCTATCAAGGATTGGACGTGCCTACTAGACAAATCTTGGATGCTAAGGGAGCTGTGCCTCAAATAAGTGCAGCCAATGCTAGAAAAGCTATCCAAGAAGCTGCTTGATGCGTGGGTTTTGCAACCTTACAACAGGTTTTACCTCTCGAGGGATCTCAAGAGGCTTACAACCCCACCAGGCAGTGTACCTGACCGATGTAGTATAGTGTAGTGGTAAGTACGGGGGATTGATCGTTCTCCACAGGGAATAGTGTTCGTTAGGTGTGAAAGGCTACTCTAATTAGGTCTAAGGGTTGAGGAAGATTCTTTTTATGTTTTTATAGTTTTTATGAAAGCAAGTAAAATCTCGGGTTTTGAAGGAGTGGGCGGAATTAGTTGCTAGTCAACTAACCCAAATTACTACAAATGCAAATAAAATAAAATAACAAAAATGAAAAGTGGTGAGAAACTTATGTGTAGAGAAATGTGTTTACTTAGATTTCCTTACTCCCTAACTATCTTTTACCGGTTAATTAGTGTGTATTAGTCGCGTGGATGACGGGTGTATTCCTTAATACCATTCGTGGGGTGGCGTACTTACTTCCCCAAACTCTACAAGCTCCTACTTCACTCCTATGTCGAGCCGGCTAGGAAGCTCCTAACATGGGATCACTAGAATTCGCTTGTGCATTAAATACAACCATAAAAACCTTTAGTACGCGTTTGGTTCATGTTTCTTAAGACGTTCAAGCAAGTTACCGAATAGGAAGTTAGCCAGTTTTCTTAAGCCTAACATAGATAAACAATCATCCAATACAACTAACAACACACTAACAACCAATAATCAATAGCTAGGTTTCATTAGATCTAAGCAAACACAAGATAAAATTAGCCTAACATGTTAAACAAAAGACAAGCATAAGATAGAATCAAACAACACATAGACATATTGAATGATTAATTGATAACTTATCTTTCAATGAAACATGGAAGATCTCAAGGCAAGAAGCCCTGAAAAAGTAGCTAAAATCGTCTTAGGGTTTTATCCCAAAATTCCACACACTAAGCTCTCCTTAATGACAAAAAATTAGAAAACTATATATAGACTTTGACATCTGACGGCGTCACCTTATGCATTGTGACGCCGTCACCTCGCCGCTTTTAGGGTTCCCGGATGACTATCTTGACGCCGTCCCTCTTTAGCTCTTCAAAAATCCATTCTGGCTTATCAAGGCTTGACGCCGTCGGATCCTGAACGTGACGCCGTCCCCTTAAGATTTAAGCCGTGACGCCCTTGATTTAGTTAAAGCGTGACGCCGTCAGAATTCTTATGCAAACTCACTGGCCCGTCATGAGTAAATTTCACATCCAACTTTTCTTGCCAAGGCATGACGCCGTCCCATGTTAATTGTGACGCCGTCAAGAGTAACTTTTAGCCGATTCTTGAGACTTTGCCGTTTTCTTCACTTTAATGCTCCAAAAACGTCCAAAATGCCTCCTTTTCCAGATTTCTCCTCAAAAGTACCTAAAATGACAAAAGGAACGATTTAGGGCAATATTTGATCAAATAAATACGATTTAAGGCTTAAATGACCCCTTAAAAGCGGTACACTTTTCGCCTCATCAAATACCCTTACACTTGAGATTTGCTTGTCCTCAAGCAAATGTGCTTTTATTCTAATCAAAATATAAGTTAGGGGTCATTTAATGCAAACATAAAAGTAATTACAACAAATAATCGTTCCACTTCAATCATAATAAGCACGGAGATTATATACTAGCACCTCACAAGTAGTGTTTAGATACTCACATCTCTCAAGTGTCATCAAAATAAATCTCATAAATGAAAATGGAAAATATCTCTCACTACCTGTCATAGCAAATAGATTACCATAGGCTTGGGAAAGGATCGAAAACCTCCTCCACTAGGCGTAAGCACCTAAGATAAACTATCAAAGAGGGCTTTTAAATGGGTTATAACGTTAGGTGTAGGGAAAAGGAAAACACGGTTTTGTTGGATACGGGATATTTTACTGGTGGCGAGTTAAAGATCTTGATCAGTTACATGTACTATACAATGTTGCTAAGCCAAGACTAGACTCGATCTTAAGCTAGAAACAAAATAACAAAATAACAAAAACATAAAAATAAACATAAAATGAAACGGGATGGTAGTCCGTATGTTTTTTCTACTTTTCTTTTTCTCATTTTTTTGTATTTTTCTTGATTTTTTCGATTTTTTTTTTTTTTTTTTTTTTTTTTTTTTTTTTTTTTTTTTTTTTGCATACACTTTTACCCTACCATCCAAAATAATACATCATAGGGGCGTTGCATCCCCTTACACTTGAACTTTTACATAACTTTACAAATAACTATTCTAATTACTCGAATTAAGATAATTGAAAAACTTGGAGTACTTTTAAAACATTTAGCACATATGGGGGTAATAAATGATGTTCTTCCCCATTACTCCATTACACTAGTACTTTACCCATGAGTCCCAATCGTCCCAAAACAATATGTACAAGGATATGACTCGACTTAGCAACCATGTAATCAACTAGATAATTAACTTGGGTTTAAACAAATGTTGTAACAATAATGCACTAAAAATGAGTGCATACAAGGTAGGCTAAGGCGATTTGGGTGTACATTTAAGTGGGGTGTAACAAATTCTTCCTTTAAGTAAAATGCTTAAAGGTCGAAACGAAAAGATAGGCTCTGAGGGGTGTACTAGGGGTATCGTGTACTAAAAATGAGTACAACGCAAAGGGTGTGGGAGAATTACTTGACCAATGTAGCCAACGTAATTATAACAAAAACACAGGTGTAAAACAATGGGTTAATCCTAATGCCTCTTATCATGTAGTAAATCTAACTACACGAATGTAGTCTCACTTGTGGCCTCGGAATGGTCCTAACGCAAGTTCTAGAATCTAAGTGCTACCGGTACACACATCATAGCATAAATGCTTTTCCTACCAATTCTAGGGGCGAACCTCACATATTTGGGGGTGGAAAAAATTTTTTTAGTGGTACGGTTTTTGTGCTAGTCATATAACTCCTATCCGTGAGACGCTCATTAAGATCAAAGTTTCACTCCTATATGTTGTAAAAAATTTTAAATTTGGCACTAAAATTACCTTAACAAGTATTTCTCTCAGTTTTATTACACATCTACTATTAAACAAACAAAAATCAAGCGCAATTGTATTCTCAAAAATCGTACTTTTACCCTCCCCTTACACTTAAGATGAACATTGTCCCCAATGTTCAAATGACAAATGTAAAAGCATAAAGTAAAAGAATGAAATCAAATACTCCCCTGATTCGCTCGTTGGATAATGAAATTACACGGTTAAATCTTCCTCCAAAGAGAATGTTGAAGCTCCATGACTAATGCATCGCCATAAGCTTGATTCAAAACATTTCCTTGTCCAAAATAACCTGTTGAACCTGAGAAAACAAACACGAAAACCTGCATAACATCGGCGGGATAAAATCTATATATAAGGATATAATGCTTGTGGAATGATAACTTTGCAGATTCCTGGAGATTATAAGTTGGAGATTTTAATAAAAACTTTTTATGAAAACAAAATTTTCAAAAATTTCTGGAAATTAAATCTGACGCCGTCAGGTTATAACCCCTGACGCCGTCAGAAATGACCTGACAAAAATTTTCATTTTAAGTTTCCGGAAAATTTCTTGAAAAACCTTTACCTTACTTCCTGGAATTCCTGCAAAACTTCATTATGACTCGATACAAGCATTTGACTCAAACAAATACGAATATGTATGTTAATTTAATATTATTATGATTCATGTTAATTTGTGTTCTAATAAACCCATTTAGATTTCCCTTACACTTATCTTTTGCAAAATACCTTTATATGTAGTTAAGACGAAGTTAAAAACAACATAAAGCATTTTCACAAATTACTTTTGAACATGAATCAATAATGATAAAAATTAAACACACATACGGAAACAAATAAAAACAAACAAACAAATAAATAAACACACAAAGCAAATAAAACAAATAAAGCTTGGGTTGCCTCCCAAGAAGCGCTTGTTTTTGTTCGAGTCACGAGCCTGACTCTACCCTTATTTAACGGAAATAGGGGAGGTTTTCCCTACACTTAGGATTAAGTGTGGGTGAAAGTAGCGATACACACCCTTAGGGTGGAAATATGCCACGTGAGGAAAGAGTGACGGGTGAATTATATGCTCAAAGGTGCGGGATCCTATCATCATAACCTTACCTAATTCTATTGGGTTAGTGGGTGGATTAAGATTTTCTCCTAGAAAGGGATCATCTTGTATCAACTTCGAGAGACTCCAAGTTAAGAATCCACTTTGACCTAATAAACCCGGTTTAAACCCATAATGTTTCTTGTGATCAATCATAAATGGGTGATGTAAGTATGTAAGGTCATGGTTCACTCCTATGTTAGCTTCCTCTCTACAAGGCCTAGAGTCTACTTCCTTAATCTTAACATTACCCGGACTACATGATTTGATGGGTGGATCGGGACCTAATTCAATTCCTAAGTTCACATCTAAGGATGGAAGATTAGGTAACGGTTTTGGTTTAGGCTCCGGTTCATCAAAACTAGGAACTTCCATAGAACTAAGAGTAAGGTTGTGATCACTATAAGCATTCAAACCTATATCCTCTAGTTGTGTTTGGTTCAAAGGTTCTACCTCCATCGGGATTCTTAAAGTTTCTTCTACTTCTTCCGGGTAAGTCACGGGCGGTGTGTATGCCTCGAATGATGGTAGGACTTGTGGGGTACTTTGTAGGTTTGTGTTATTTACCTCATCCTTCCTTGTCTCTATATCAATTATATCCACATCATGTGTTTTAGTAGAATCTAACCCAAACATGTTCCTAAGTATCTCAAATCCTTCTCTAGCCATTTCAAGTTCTAAGTCCGATTCATAAGAATCTTCCCCGATAACATGATTACTATGTTCAATTTGCCTAAAGGATTCATCATGTGTTCCTTGAGATTCAAAGTCATTGATCATAAAACCTAGGTCTTTTTGCTCAATATGCTCATGTTCGGCTAGATCCTCCTCAATTGTTTCCTCAAGTTGTGATGTATACAAACCCATTAATTCATTAAACTTATGGTTCACGGTTAGGAGGCTTTCCTCAAATTTTTTCCAAAGGGTCTTATTAAAAGGAGTTGATCCTAACAATGATTGTTTAATAGAAGCCACACATGCACATAATTCATCAAACCTATCAAACTTTATACCCATCTCCTCTTGTATATATCTAAGATCACTTAAAAATTCATTGGAACAACAGGAAGCAAATCTATCCGTGTAAAGTAATTGTTCCTCTATTGTTAATGATCTAAATGGAATTTCATCCGCCATGGTGACAAATGAAAATGCTTTTACAAACAAAGGGCACAAAGAAAAAGATAGACTAAAGAAATCTAATAAAAAGAAAATAAAAATCTCACTAGAAAGGAATCTAGTGAGTAGACCTATAAAATAAAAATTCAACCTAAACAATAACTATTCCCCGGCAACGGCGCCAAAAACTTGATGCGTGGGTTTTGCAACCTTACAACAGGTTTTACCTCTCGAGGGATCTCAAGAGGCTTACAACCCCACCAGGCAGTGTACCTGACCGATGTAGTATAGTGTAGTGGTAAGTACGGGGGATTGATCGTTCTCCACAGGGAATAGTGTTCGTTAGGTGTGAAAGGCTACTCTAATTAGGTCTAAGGGTTGAGGAAGATTCTTTTTATGTTTTTATAGTTTTTATGAAAGCAAGTAAAATCTCGGGTTTTGAAGGAGTGGGCGGAATTAGTTGCTAGTCAACTAACCCAAATTACTACAAATGCAAATAAAATAAAATAACAAAAATGAAAAGTGGTGAGAAACTTATGTGTAGAGAAATGTGTTTACTTAGATTTCCTTACTCCCTAACTATCTTTTACCGGTTAATTAGTGTGTATTAGTCGCGTGGATGACGGGTGTATTCCTTAATACCATTCGTGGGGTGGCGTACTTACTTCCCCAAACTCTACAAGCTCCTACTTCACTCCTATGTCGAGCCGGCTAGGAAGCTCCTAACATGGGATCACTAGAATTCGCTTGTGCATTAAATACAACCATAAAAACCTTTAGTACGCGTTTGGTTCATGTTTCTTAAGACGTTCAAGCAAGTTACCGAATAGGAAGTTAGACAGTTTTCTTAAGCCTAACATAGATAAACAATCATCCAATACAACTAACAACACACTAACAACCAATAATCAATAGCTAGGTTTCATTAGATCTAAGCAAACACAAGATAAAATTAGCCTAACATGTTAAACAAAAGACAAGCATAAGATAGAATCAAACAACACATAGACATATTGAATGATTAATTGATAACTTATCTTTCAATGAAACATGGAAGATCTCAAGGCAAGAAGCCCTGAAAAAGTAGCTAAAATCGTCTTAGGGTTTTATCCCAAAATTCCACACACTAAGCTCTCCTTAATGACAAAAAATTAGAAAACTATATATAGACTTTGACATCTGACGGCGTCACCTTATGCATTGTGACGCCGTCACCTCGCCGCTTTTAGGGTTCCCGGATGACTATCTTGACGCCGTCCCTCTTTAGCTCTTCAAAAATCCATTCTGGCTTATCAAGGCTTGACGCCGTCGGATCCTGAACGTGACGCCGTCCCCTTAAGATTTAAGCCGTGACGCCCTTGATTTAGTTAAAGCGTGACGCCGTCAGAATTCTTATGCAAACTCACTGGCCCGTCATGAGTAAATTTCACATCCAACTTTTCTTGCCAAGGCATGACGCCGTCCCATGTTAATTGTGACGCCGTCAAGAGTAACTTTTAGCCGATTCTTGAGACTTTGCCGTTTTCTTCACTTTAATGCTCCAAAAACGTCCAAAATGCCTCCTTTTCCAGATTTCTCCTCAAAAGTACCTAAAATGACAAAAGGAACGATTTAGGGCAATATTTGATCAAATAAATACGATTTAAGGCTTAAATGACCCCTTAAAAGCGGTACACTTTTCGCCTCATCACTGCTGATCACTCTCAAAAATGGCACGACAGAACCTCTACTAGATCTAAGAGCAGCACTAATTTTGACGGGTTTGCTGCAATTCAAGCTCAATTGGATAAAATTAGTAGAGAGATGAAGAAGCGTGATGAGAAAGTTTATGCTGCCCAAGTTGGATGTGAAAAATGCGAAGGACCTCACTACACTAAAGATTGCCCTAAAATGAATGAAAGTGAGACTTTTGAAGAAGCATACTACACACAATTTGGACAACCATTCCGACCTTCAGGAAGATTTAGGGAAGCTGCTCCGGGATACTATCAAAAGAAAAACTACAATCCCACTTATCAAGAAAGGAGGCAGACTTTGGATGACACTCTTAAACAAATTATGGCCGATGCTGCTAAAAGACATGAAGAGAACACCGCTATGATCAAAGAAATCCGAGCCTCAACGGATACTATAACAAGAAATCAAGGAGCTTCGATCAAAGCATTGGAACAACAAATCGGAAAAATGAGCAAGGTTCTTCAAGAAAGCGGATACGGAAGTTTACCTAGCTCGATTGAAACTAACCCAAGAGATCATGTCAAGGCCATATGCACTACTGAAGAAGTCACGCCTAACATACCTTTTCCTAGAAGATTGATGAATGGTAATGATGCTGCAAAGCCCGAATTTTTCTTTAATTCTTCAATCAGTTTAAGGAGGTTACTCAAAGAGAAGGCAAAGATTGAAGAGGAGATCAAGGCTACAATGAAAGAAGAGAGCTCTGCAACCGACTTACGTGCCTTGCCTCATAAAGAAAAGGACCCAGGAAGTTTTACTTTACCTTGTTTAATTAATGACATATCTTTCAATAATGCATTAGCTGACTTAGGAGCTAGCGTTAGTGTTATGCCCCTTAAGACATTCACTACCCTAAGACTAGGAAAATTAGCACCAACTAAGCTGCTTATTGAATTGGCTGATAAAACGGTTTAAAACGACCTGAAGGGGTTGCTGAAAATGTGCTAGTTAAGATTGAGAAGTTTGTTTTCCCCGTAGACTTTGTTATATTAGATATGCCCGAGGATGTTAAGATTCCTTTAATCCTTGGAAGACCTTTCTTGTCTACCACCCATGCTAAGATTAATGTGTTTAAAAGAAAAATCTCATTAAAGGTAGGGAACAATAAACTAGTCTATAAGTGCCAAAATCCTGCTAAGAGCATAATTAGAAGCGTCTATGTGCTAGGATTAAGAGAACGTATGGACCTCGATCTAGAAGCTAGGCTTATGGGAGAAACATTGATTCAAAACAACTCAACTAATCCTAATCATGAGAACCTCGAGGAATTTATTGACCTTAATGTACCTACCGAGCTTAGGGGCGATATTGTTAATGATTCTGATGATGAGTGGTATGATTGCGAAGTGATTAACAAACGTAGGAGAATAGTTGAGAATACAAATTTGAATAATGATATATTTATTGAACTACCACCCCACCTTGCATATTTATGCCTATATAATAATAAGAATTTCCCGTCTATCATTTTGTCATCTCTGCCCGAAAGGGACAGAACTTTGTTTATACAGATATTAAAGAAGAATGGCGTGGATATTAAGGACGAGCAAGGAGTGTTCAATATTACTGAACTGGCGATGAGGGAGCGCGATGCTTCCGACTCTTTCAGTGATCGGTATTAAGGAGCTGAACGTGAGTCTAACTTGAAGACTCAGGAATAAAGACAAGTGCTGACCGGGAGACAACCCGGAAGAAAAATTTTTACTTTTCTGTTTTGTGTCGAGTCTGTCAGACCTGCAGAAGATGCGGCGCATCTCCATCATAAGATGCGACGCATCACTTGCACTGGTCATATCTTATTTCATTATCCGCATTTTTATTTTTGACTTTAAAACTTTCTGTCAGATTATTTAATGCGGCGCATCCCTGGTTAAGGATGCGACGCATCTTTTATTCTAATTCATATTTATTCCAGGCTCGATACGGCGTATCTTCTTCCATAAGATACGGCGTATCGACTGACCTGATGATTTACAGTTTAATTTTTTAGGTTTTATTTTTACTAACTACTAATGAATTATGCAAGTTTGAACCTTCTTAACTCAGGTGTGTTAAAGTCTAAATGGTATTATAGATTCCTGCATTTTTTGTGGATACATCATCTATGAAGCTTAAACATTCTCATCCACAAGAAAGTTGATTTTTGCTCTTATACGAATAATGGAGGATCATACCGAGCAAATCTCAGGGGAGTTTTTATGTTTTAATTCTTTTATTTTCCAGTTTTTAACCTTTGACACAAACAACGAGGACGTTGTTTAACTTAAGTGGGGGGATTGGAGAATTAGAACACTTACTTGTCCTAAACTTTTTCAAAATATGCTTAAAATGCGCTTAATATATAAAAATTTAAATTTTTTTAGCATGTTTTTGTTCAAAGTCTAAATTACATAGCCGCACACATAACTCTATTCTTTCAAAAATATTAAAACTTTAGTGTACCGGTGACTTGTAAACTTTAGAACTTGGCTTGTATACTATTCGAGACCACCATAATAAGTATTATCTATATAATTGGAATGACTTGTCTAAATTGGTAAATTTCTAGGATTACACCCAAATAGCCTTTATATGTTATGTGATATTAACTAACTACACTGGTTAGTTAACCCCAGTATAAACCCTTTGTTACTCTCACTTTTAGAGTAAGATACCCCTAGAAAAACCCTCAGAGCCATTCCTTTCGTTTCTTACACCTTTGTTATAATGTTTCGATACACCCTTACACCTTAGCCTACCCTGTAGATTAAAATCCGTGGTTAATTGCTTTAGGAAAAGTGTGTTTCCTTACATTACCTGTGTTCACATGCGTAATTCATTATCTTTGGTTAAGTCGGGAAATTGCACAATGCAAATGGTATGAAAGCAAATATTGTATAACTTTTAGTTTATTTTTCGTGTGTTTGCTACTTTCGCTATTACAGTTATTTCTGAAAGTATGAAGAGTATGAAAAAATTATCCGGAAAAATAGTGATAGAAAAGTTGTGAAATTTTACACATATATGTTGATATTAAAGTCAAAAAAAAAAAAAAAAAAAAAAAAAAAAAAAAAAAAAAAAAAAAAAAAAAAAACGAAAAAATCAAAAAAATAGAAGAGAAAAAAAAAGGAAAAGTTGAGAAAAAAAAAGGAAAAGTTGGAAGTTTGTTTTAACCAACTTATGTAAAGTTTTATATTAAGTGGGAGATATCACCACTAATTGTTGTATATTATATTTATGGATTGAATGAGAGTTGGCCGTTATGGGAACGCCAACTAAGGTTATTCTTTGATTGAGATCTTGTTGAGTATAATTCGTGTCTACTTAAAGCGTGTGTTTCAAGTGTTAAAGCGTGAGTCATTCACTGATATGAGTCTTATTCATGGGATGGTTGGGAAAGTGATTAACCACACTTAGGATTTTTAATTTATCTGTTTTGTTTATTTTTTATTTCACACCAATTTGTATCCCAAATATTATCCATACCCTATATCATTCTTCATCCAAACCTTTGATTTATTGAGATTAGGGATTTGAGCAATCTTAAGTATCGTAGTCGTGGATTCGGCTATGTATTTATGATTTTGTTGCCCTTTTTGATATAATATTATTGGTGAAGATTACTTGGTCCTATCTTTAGCCTATTCGAGTTAAGGATTTGAGCAATTGCAAGTATCGTGGTCGTGGATTCGATCATGTATTTGTAGTTTTGTCGCCTTTTCTGGAATATGAGATCGATAGAGATTAAAAAGGATGATCAACCCTTAACCAACAAACCCTTTTTACCGCTTTAGACTTGTTATTCCTTGGCTTTAGTGGGGGAGATGCGTACACTTGTCAAGCCTATGATAGAATATTCGTCACAACTAAGCAACTAAACGATTTAGAGTTGTTTTACATTAAAAATTATTTTGTTTTCTACTTCGTTAAGTGTTTGGTTGTGTGATTATGACAAAACGAATACGTGCTTAAATATAAAAATAAATCCTAATATCTTTTAGGATACATTTTCATATGATTAATTCTAAGGTTTACTTGGGGACAAGTAAAGTTCAAGTGGGGGGATATTTGATGAACTCAAATAAGTACATTTTATTATCATCATTTATCCTATTTATTTGACTTGTTTTATTATATTATATATGAGAATCGATACATTAATGTTTATTTTAGTGATTTTCAGGTAAAAACAAGCATTATGCGAAACTTGGTGATTTTGGACTAATTATGGAGCAAAACAAGCAAGATGTCAAAAGCCTACTGAAATCCAGAAGATCAAGCTCGTTCTACTCCAGATACGCCGCAATATACTTCTAACATACGGCGTATCACTATCAAGATTTCACAAGTTACAATCCAAGTACATGCGCCGCATACAAAGATCAAGTTACGCCGCATCTGAAGACGGTGTACGAATATTCCAGAATATATTAATCTTGGACCCCACGCGAAGTTAAGTCAATGCGCCGCATCTATCAACTCTATGCGCCGCATCGACCCCTCAGACAGAAACTATAAATACCCCAAGGCCAGACGAATTTGAAAGATCTTTAGACACATACGAAGAAGAATATACAGAAACCCTAGAGCCGAATTCAGACGACCAAGCAGCACAAGACACACCTAAACGAAGATACAAGAGCTGTAAGAAGGTCCTGCATGTATTCAATTCATTAAGTAGTTTTGTTTTATTGTATTAATACACTTTAATTCATCAGGATTGATGGGCTTGTGTCATGTGAATACGGAAAATCATGCACTCCCCTTAATATTGCTTTCCCATTAATTAAAGTTTATATGTTGATGTCTTTGGTGACTTTTATTAGTGCATTGATAACCTCTGTGTCTAGCTGAGCATTGCTTGGGTCGCCATGCCCCTTCCTCGCCTATTTGTTTTAGCGTCTCTTGAATAAATAGGATAGACATAAGTAATCATTAAGGGTTTACTCGCCGATAAGATTAGAGCCAACGAGAAAGGTTTAATTATATACACTTCATATAAAACTAGCAATAAAACAAGTGACAAGCTACTTAATTATCAGGACAGGTCTTCTTATTGTCTTGAGTATCTATCTGTGTACGTGTGTGCAAATCGCTGATTCGTGCTCATTAGTTTAGTTTTCAATTCAATTACAACCAAACCGTGCCAGTCTCTCAGGCTGAACCCCCTTGCGTTAGATTAGGTTGTATAGCTAACTTAGGATATTAAAATACTGATTAGAATAACTAGATAATACGTTCCACTCTTAGTGATCGACACTCTACTTACCATTATCTTCATACTGACCGGGTACACTGCTCGTTAAGTGTGTGTGTTATTGATAAGTCGGCTAAATATAAATTTAAAACTTGAGTAGGCATTAAAACTGCTAAACCGCAACGACACATCACGCGCATCAACTATTAAGGTAATCATACTCTCCTCATAATTAATCCATTCGAACCATTAACAAACCCTAATCTATCCTTGTTGTGTGTTTCTTTTTCATTCAATCGAACCAAAGAGAAGAAGAAAGGTGACCTTGTTGGTGAATTGATCTCGTGTTGTTCTTATTCTCCGTTTGATCTTCGAGGGTATTGTATCATCCTCCTTGTTGATTCGTGTTCTTGTTTCCTCGATGTTATGGTCATTATAATACACATGTGATAATAGAAAATGTTCATAAGATGTTATGTTGATGACATAAAATGATGAAACCCTAAATGTATAAATCGAATGGAGTTTATGGATCTGAATTAAAATGATTATGAACATGTGTAGGATATGTAAGAATTATTATAATGTGTTTTTGAATCATGTATGAAGACCTTGTGTTGATATATAAGCCCTAAAATGAGTTACACATAAAATCATGAACAACAGATGCTGTCCAGAAAAATTGTCCAACTTAAATCGATTGTATTTAATTGATGTGAACGTGTTTTTGGGTGTTTTCAGAGTCTAAAATTAAGTTCAATGAAATAGCTATCTGGGAAAATTAATCTTGTGATTTTTAGAGGCCTGGAAGAGTACTTTTTTAATTTTTAGAATACTAAGTGTCAAATCGAATTCGTATGTCTGGAAAATTAGTCCGTGTTTATGATTTTTAATTTTCAAACCGTGTCGAATTAGAAGATGTCCTTTGAACTAAGTCATATTCTATATGTCTAGTAATAACTGGAATTTTTAAAGATTTTTGTGAATTTATCTGAAGGGGTAACAAAGTAAAAACTTGTCGAGTGTTTCATCAGATACGATTCTGGAACATGTTGAGAAAATGGATTTTTCATTCGTACCTAAACAACTTAATAAAATCTGGAAAAATTATATAAAATACTTAAGATATTGCGGAACGTGTTTGAATTTTTATAGATTTTATTTCGAAGTATTAATATGATTCATAAATTATTTGAAACGTGTTAAATTCGTATGTATAAAAGACTGTTAAGGGTTAAAAGATTAAAATGGTGTTATGTGTTTATTTTCTAAAACTAAAAGGGTTTAAATTGTTTTTTTTCTAAATTAAGGGACCTAACTTATGGAAACCTGTAACTTTATAGTAATTACATTTTATACCCTAAATTTATAAGAATTACATATCAATCCCTAAACTTGTGATAATCACATAATAAACCCTAAAATTATGAAAACTACACTATGAACCCTAAACTTACATAAATGGCATTATGAACCTTAAAATATTAATATGGTCATCTTTAATACTTTTAAATTGATTAAATGATAAACTTGAATGTTTATAACCAATGTTACTAATATGGAAACTTGCTATTTTTGGAAAGTTTCTAAATATGGAAAGTTACCTAAAATGGAATGAAAACTAAAATGAAACCTATATGATTAAGAAAACTATGAAACTTATAAGTAAACTTATAATTCGTGTAGATTCGCTGAAGAAGGAGTTTATTCCGATCCTTATGTTTCTAGTGTATGTTTTCCCTGGCGGTTTAAGGTACAGATATTCTACCCTTTTTCAGTAAGGGTGCTTTCGATCTCATGACCTTCTTGATCTTGATTCATTAGGATTCCCTAAGCCATTGCTATGTTTCCCTTATACGTGATTCGTCTTCGTGATCCATTTGACATTCGTCATCATGACCCTACAAATTAAGTATTCGAATCACTTGATGATTAGAAGGTTCATTTGATTTTATAACTGAATGTGAAAACCTTTCTAAATTTTATCATGAAAGTGTCTTGAGAAAAACAAATTTTAGAATGATGTTTATGAACGATGTGATACCACTTTTATATGAAATTTTACTAAACTTATATGGAAACTACATTAAGGACAACCTTTATGGAAACCGTTTTTAAGATCATTTTTATGAAAGCCATTATTAAAAGACTTCCTAAAATGAACATTTAATAGAAACCTTGATGGAACCTTGCTATGAACCATTTGATTTAGAACATTTGATTATGAACCTTTGAGATCCTATGCCTGCTATGTTTCCCTTACTTGATTCATGACATTCATTTTATGATTGTCATTCCTATGATCCTCTCTGACATTTATTTTAATGTCTCTGCCATGCTATGCTTATTTGTTTGCCATGCTTATTTGAGTTACTTTCTGTTTCTCTTGCCATGTTAGATTTTGATTATGTATGATATGATATTCCGTGCCTGAGCTTAACTAGTTCTAGAGGTACTAGGACCATGTCTTTGATGGCACCTTAGGCATGACACCCCCGTAGAGGTGTGATAGATCTACGGCGTTCCCCCTATGTATATGTATTTTCTCGCGATTCACTATTGGCCAACTGATGAAGCGAAAAGTGTGCCGCTTTTAGGGGGTCATTTAAGCCCTAAATCGTATTTATTTGATCAAATATTGCCCTAAATCGTTCCTTTTGTCATTTTAGGTACTTTGGAGAAGAAATCTGGAAAAGGAAGCATTTTGGACGTTTTTGGAGCATAAAAGTGAAGAAAACGACAAAGTCTCAAAATCGGCTGGAAAAGTACCTTTGACGGCGTCAAGTATTGCTCTTGACGGCGTCATGGCTTGGCAAAAGAGGTGGATATGAAAAATACACATGATAAGCCAGACAATTTTACAAAGGAATTCTGACGGCGTCACCCTTTAAGGTGATCAAGGCCATCACGGTTTAAGTTAAAGCGAGACGGCGTCAAGCCCATTTCTGACGGCGTCAAGCCTTGATAAGCCAGAGCGGATTTTGGAGCACTAAAGAGGGACGACGTCAAGAAGGCCATCCGGGAACCCTAGACACGGCGAGGTGACGGCGTCAAGATCCATAACGTGACGTCGTCAGCCACTAAACTCTATATATAGTTTTGCAATTTTTTGTCATTAGTGTGCAACTTTGTGAGGAGAAACCCTAAGACGAATTTCTGCCATTTTTAAGGGTTTTCATACCCTTGGATCTCCCATGTTTAATTGAAGATAAGTATTCATTTAATCAATCAATATGTCTATGTGTTGTTTAATTATATCTTGTTCTTGTCTTTTAATTAACATGCTAGGCTAGATTTATCTTGTGTTTG
Organism: Artemisia tridentata subsp. tridentata; assembly: GCA_021014915.2. NCBI lineage: Eukaryota > Viridiplantae > Streptophyta > Magnoliopsida > Asterales > Asteraceae > Artemisia > Artemisia tridentata. The sequence goes on from CP139508.1 coordinate 444,446,026, forward strand.
CTTAGATCTAATGAAACCTAACTATTGATTATTGGTTATTAGTGTGTTATTTATTGTTTTGGATGATTGTTTATCGATGTTAGGCTTAAGAAAACTGGCTAACTTCCTATACGGTAACTTGCTTGAACGTCTTAAGAAACATGAACCAATGCGTACAAGGTTTTTATGGTTGTATTTAATGCATGAGCGAATTCTAGTGATCCCATGTTAGGAGCTTCTTAGCCGGCTCGACATAGGAGTGAAGTAGGAGCTTGTAGAGTTGGGGAAGTACGTACGCCACCCCACGATTGGTATTAAGGAATACACCCGTCATCCACGCAATTAATACACACTAATCAACCGGTAAAAGATAGTTAGGGAGTAAGGAAATCTAAGTAAACACATTTCTCTCCACATAAGTTTCACGACCTTTTCATTTTCAGTTATTTATTTTATTTGCAATTGTAGTTATTTGGGTTAGTTGACTAGCAACTAATTCCGCCCACTCCTTCAAACCCGAGATTTTACTTGCTTTCATAAAAATATAAAAATACAAAAAGAATCTTCCCTCACCCTTAGACCTATTAGAGTAGTTTTTCAATCCTAACGACACTATTCCCTGTGGAGAACGATCAATCCCCCGTACTTACCACTACACTATACTACATCGGTCAGGTACACTGCCTGGTGGGGTTGTAAGCCTCTTGAGATCCCTCGAGAGTTAAAACCTGTTGTAAGGTCGCAAAACCGCGCATCAAGTTTTTGGCGCCGCTGCCGGGGAATAGTTATTGTTTAGGTTGAATTTTTATTTTATTAGGTCTACTCACTAGATTCCTTTCTAGTGAGATTTTTATTTTATTTTTCTAGGTTTTCCTTAGTCTATCTTTTTTCTTCGTTTCTTTGTTCGTAACCATTACCATCCGACATCATGGAAGGTGGTAATATCCTTGATCCCAACAACCCACCGCCACAACAACACCCACCTCCTAGAGCCCGTACCTTAGGAGACTACTCCCGTCCTAGCCACCATGGCTATCGAAACACCATTAAGCTCACTCAAGGAGCCAATGTCACACCCTTGCGATCCGACACCATCCGGTTGGTGCAAAGCGGATGCGCATTCCATGGACTTCGTTCTGAAGATCCTAATCAACATCTCTAGGACTTTCTCAAAATTGTTGATTCCATAGACCTTGATGTTGCCACTCGAGAGACGACCCGACTGCGTCTCTTTCAATTCTCTCTGCGGGACCAAGCTAGTCAATGGCTAGAGCGTCTACCCGCAGGATCCATCACCTCTTGGGATGATCTCACCACTCGTTTCCTTGCTCAGTTTTTCCCACCAGGAAGAACTACCAAGCTAAGGAATGATATCTTGATGTTCCAACAACGTCAAGGTGAAACCCTCTACGAGGTATGGACTCGATTCAAGGACTTACTCCAAAAAGTCCCTCACCATGGCATAGAACTTTGGCTCGAAGTCCAAATCTTCTATGACCATATCAATTTCTCCACGAGGCAAACCATTGACCAATTGGCCGGTGGTAAGCTACGTGATCTAAGTGCGGAAAAATCATGGGCTCTCCTAGAAGATCTTGCTCTTTATGACAACGAAAGTTGGAGTGACCCCCGTGATTTGAATAAAACGGTCAAGGCAATATCTTTGCCTTTGAACAATTCAAGCACTTCCGACCGTAGGATCATAGAACTTGAAGACCAAGTCAAGTTTCTTATGAAATCCTACGAGGCTCCTAAACCTTCAAGCCAAGTGAACAAAATCACTTCTTCATGTGAATTATGTAGTGGTCCCCACGACACTCGTGATTGCATGGAACTCCCCGAACAAGCTTTTGCGGACTACGCATCCTCGCGTACCGACGTAGCGGGAGACAAGTGGTACACTTTCAAACCCGAGCCAAACCTCTACGGTGATTCATACAACCCCTCATGGAAAAATCACCCAAACCTTAGGTGGAAACAAAACCAAAACACACAACAAACCAATTCTTCCAACCCACCTAATCGTTTCCAATCAAGCGGTTCCAACTCGAACCGTACTTTCAACAACAATCCTTCCAGCAATGGTAGTACCAATAACTTTGAAGGATTGATGTCTCAATTTATGGCATCTCAAGAAGCTCGTTTGGCCAAGTTTGAAGCCGATTTCAAACAAAAACAAAGCGAGATGACCAATAAGATTGACACTTTGTTGAAAGCCCTCAATGACCGAGAAATAGGAGCACTCCCTAGCAACACAGTCAAGAACCCGAAACTTAACGTCAATGCCATCTCGTCAGTTTCGTCCTGATGAAGCGAAAAGTGTACCGCTTTTAAGGGGTCATTTAAGCCCTAAATCGTATTTATTTGATCAAATATTGCCCTAAATCGTTCCTTTTGTCATTTTAGGTACTTTGGAGAAGAAATCTGGAAAAAGAAGCATTTTGGACGTTTTTGGAGCATAAAAGTGAAGAAAACGACAAAGTCTCAAAATCGGCTAAAAAGTACCTTAGACGGCGTCAGATATTAGTCTTGACGGCGTCATGGCTTGGCAAGAAAAAGGTGGATATGAAAATTACTCATGATAAGCCAGAGAAATTTGCATGGGAATTCTGACGGCGTCACCCTTTGAAGTGATCAAGGTCGTCACGGCTTAATTTAAAGAGGGACGGCGTCACGCCTAATTCTGACGGCGTCAAGCCTTGATAAGCCAGAACGGATTTTGGAGAGCTAAAGAGGGACGGCGTCAAGAAGGCCATCCGGGAACCCTAAAAGCGGCGAGGTGACGGCGTCACACTCCATAACGTGACGCCGTCAGATCTGAAAGTCTATATATAGTTTTGCAATTTTTTGTCATTAGTGTGGAACTTATTGGGGAACTTTGTGTGTGAAAACCCTAAGACAATTTTAGCAGCTTTTTCAAGGCTTTTTGCCTTGAGATCTTCCATGTTACATTGAAGATAAGTTATCAATTAATCATTCAATATGTCTATGTGTTGTTTGATTCTATCTTGTTCTTGTCTTTTGTTTAACATTCTAGGCTAGATTTATCTTGTGTTTGCTTAGATCTAATGAAACCTAGCTATTGATTATTGGTTATTAGTGTGTTATTAGTTGTATTGGATGATTGTTTATCTATGTTAGGCTTAAGAAAACTGGCTAACTTCCTATTCGGTAACTTGCTTGAACGTCTTAAGAAACATGAACCAATGCGTACTAAAGGTTTTTATGGTTGTATTTAATGCACAAGCGAAATCTAGTGATCCCATGTTAGGAGCTTCCTAGCCGGCTCGACATAGGAGTGAAGTAGGAGCTTGTAGAGTTGGGGAAGTACGTACGCCACCCCACGATTAGTATTAAGGAATACACCCATCATCCACGCAATTAATACACACTAATCAACCGGTAAAAGATAGTTAGGGAGTAAGGAAATCTAAGTAAACACATTTCTCTCCACATAAGTTTTACCACCTTTTCATTTTCTGTTATTTTATTTTATTTGTAATTCGTAGTAACTTGGGTTAGTTGACTAGCAACTAATTCCGCCCACTCTTTCAAACCCGAGATTTTACTTGCTTTCATAAAAAAATATAAAAACATAAAAAGAATCTTCTCTCACCCTTAGACCTATTAGAGTAGTTTTTCATACCTAACGAACACTATTCCCTGTGGAGAACGATCAATCCCCCGTACTTACCACTACACTATACTACATCGGTCAGGTACACTGCCTGGTGGGGTTGTAAGCCTCTTGAGATCCCTCGAGAGGTAAAACCTGTTGTAAGGTTGCAAAACCACGCATCAAGTTTTTGGCGCCGCTGCCGGGGAATAGTTATTGTTTAGGTTGAATTTTTATTTTATAGGTCTACTCACTAGATTCCTTTCTAGTGAGATTTTTATTTTTCTAGGTTTTCTTTAGTCTATCTTTTTTCTTCGTTTCTTTGTTCGTAACCATTACCATCCGACATCATGGAAGGTGGTAATATCCTTGATCCCAACAACCCACCACAACAACCACCACCTCCTAGAGCCCGTACTTTAGGAGAGTACTCCCGTCCTAGCCACCATGGCTATCGAAACACCATTGAGCTCACTCAAGGAGCCAATGTCACTCCCTTGCGATCCGACACCATCCGGTTGGTGCAAAGCGGATGCGCATTCCATGGACTTCGTTCTGAAGATCCTAATCAACATCTCAAGGACTTTCTCAAAATCGTTGATTCTATAGACCTTGATGTTGCCACTCGAGAGACGACCCGACTACGTCTCTTTCAATTCTCTTTGCGGGACCAAGCTAGTCAATGGCTAGAGCGTCAACCCGCAGGATCCATCACCTCTTGGGATGATCTCACTACTCGTTTCCTTGCTCAGTTTTTCCCAGCGGGAAGAACTACCAAGCTAATGAATGATATCTTGATGTTCCTACAATGTCAAGGCAAAACCCTCTACGAGGCATGGACTCGATTCAAGGACTTACTCCAAAAAGTCCCTCACCATGGAATAGAACTTTGGCTCCAAGTCCAAATCTTCTATGACCATATCAATCTCTCCACGAGGCAAATCATTGACCAATCGGCCGGTGGTAAGCTACGTGATCTAAGTGCGGAACAATCATGGGCTCTCCTAGAAGATCTTGCTCTTTATGACAACGAAAGTTGGAGTGACCCCCGTGATTTGAATAAAACGGTCAAGGCAATATCTTTGCCTTCGAACAATTCAAGCACTTCCGACCGTAGGATCATAGAACTTGAAGACCAAGTCAAGTTTCTCATGAAATCCTACGAGGCTCCTAAACCTTCAAGCCAAGTGAACAAAATCACTTCTTCATGTGAATTATGTAGTGGTCCCCACGACACTCGTGATTGCATGGAACTCCCCGAACAAGCTTTTGTGGACTACGCATCCTCGCGTACCGACGGAGCGGGAGACAAGTGGTACACTTTCAAACCGAGCCAAACCACTACGGTGATTCATACAACCCCTCATGGAAAAATCACCCAAACCTTAGGTGGAAGCAAAACCAAAACACGCAACAAACCAATTCTTCCAACCCACCTAATCGTTTCCAATCAAGCGGTTCCAACTCGAACCGTACTTTCAACAACAATCCTTCCGGCAATGGTAGTACCAATAACTTTGAAGGATTGATGTCCCAATTTATGGCATCTCAAGAAGCTCGGGTAGCTAGATTCGAATCCGAATTCAATCAACAACAAACGGAGATGACCAATAAAATTCAAAACTTGTTGAAAGCCCTCAATAACCAAGTGTTATCACCTCCACATAAGGACGCTTAGAACACAAATAGCGGACCCCAAGTAAAAGACCCCTCTTCATCCAAACACGTCCACTTCGTCAACATTGTCACTATCAAACCAATTGATAGGAATGAGGATAATAGTGAACCTGAGGATGAGGTTAAGAAAGTCGAGGTTGATAAGGAAGTTAGGACAAGTGAGATTGAAGAAGTAGATGATGATGAGGACTACTTCAATAGGCTACCCACTAAGGAAGAGCGCGCATATCATACAAACTTATTCGATGACCCCGAGACACCATACTTCCTAGGTAGACCAATCATAGAAATAGGCGACCCTTCTAATATCAACATACCATGACAACATCGGACATTTGCATGTGTGGAAAGCCTACATCGACCTTAGATCACCCATAAACATCATGACTAGAGCCCACTACAACTTGATAATGAAAAATCAACTTGGGTATAGGATGTTCCCTGACAAGGGTTGGATGAGTAACTTCACGGGAAGAGTTAAGGGATTACCGGTTTATGTAGGAAACTTCACCTATGTCACCGACTTTATAATTGTAGAAGATATCCGCCCAATAGTCGATGCATCCTTAACTCAAGTGGTTTTTGGAAAACCATTTGTTGAGGTCTCTAGAATGACTTATGAACCTTCCTTAGGGATAGTTAGATTTAAGGATGAGACCGATGAGGTAAACTACCAAATGCCATATAAGATAGAACAATTCCAACACTTGTCAAATGTTGAGAAGGAGCTTAAGCAAGCAGTCTACTATAGGAATGATAGAGATAGAAGTAAAGGAGTAGACTATGTTATGGGAAGGATATTCGGTTTCTACAAGGATTGTTTGAAATTAGGACCGGAATTTAGAACCGGACATGAGGATGACCTAGAAACCGTGACCAATGATGGAATCACATAATGTACGTGACTTTGAGTCTAGCTACAAGACTCGTTAATAAAGAAAAGCGCTTCTTGGGAGGCAACCCAAGTTTTATTTGCTTTGTGTGTTTATTTGTTTGTTTGATTTTATTTGTTTCCGTATGTGTGTTTAAGTTTTATTATTATTGATTCATGTTAAAAAACTAATTTGTGAAAATGCTTTATCTTGTTTTTAACTTCGTCTTAACTACATATAAAGGTATTTTGCAAAAGTTAAGTGTAAGGGAAATCTAAATCGGTTTATTAGAACACAAATGAACATGAATCGTAATAATAATAAATTAACATACATATTCGTATTTGTTTGAGTCAAATGCTTGTATCGAGTCATAATGATGTTTTGCAGGATTTCCAGGAAGTAAGTTATAGGTTTTTCCAAAAATTTTCCGGAAACGTAACATGAGAATTCTGTCAGATCATTTCTGACGGCGTCAGGATTTACAACCTGACGGTGTCAGGTTTAATTTTTTGAAATTTTTTGAAAGTTTTGTTTTCATAAAAAGTTTTTATTAAATCTCTAACTTATAATCTCCAGGAATCTGCAAAACTATCATTCCACAAGCATTATATCCTTATATATAGAGTTTATCCCGCCGATGTTATGCAGGTTTTCGTGTTTGTTTTCTCAGGTTTAACAGGTTATTTTGGACAAGGAAATGTATGTGGAATCAAGCTATTGGTGATGCATTAGTCTTGGAGCTTTTACATTCTCTTGGAAGAAGATTTAACCATGTTACTTCATTATCCACCAAACGAATCAGGGGAGTATTTGATTTCATTCTTTTACTTTTTTCTTTTACATCTTGTTATTTGAACATTGGGGACAATGTTCATCTTAAGTGTAAGGGGGGGTAAAAGTACGATTAGAGAATGCTATTACGGTTGATTTTTGTTTGTTTAATAGTAGATGTGTAATAAAACTGAGATAAATACCTGTTAGGGCAATTTTAGTGCCAAATTTAAAATTTTTTACAACATTTAGGAGTGAAACTTTGATCTTAATGAGCGTCTCATGGATAGGAGTTATATGACTAGCACAAAAAACCGTACCACAAAAAAATTTTCCACCCCTAAATATGTGAGGTTCGCCCCTAGAATTGGTAGGAAAAGCATTTATGCTATGATGTGTGTACCGGTAGCACTTAGATTCTAGAACTTGCGTTAGGACCATTCCGAGGCCACAAGTGAGACTACATTCGTGTAGTTAGATTTACTACATGATAAGAGGCATTAGGATTAACCCATTGTTTTACACCTGTGTTTTTGTTATAATTACGTTGGCTACATTGGTCAAGTAATTCTCCCACACCCTTTGCGTTGTACTCATTTTTAGTACACGATACCCTAGTACACCCCTCAGAGCCTATCTTTTCGTTTCGACCTTTAAGCATTTTACTTAAAGGAAGAATTTGTTACGCCCCACTAAAATGTACACCCAAATCGCCTTAGCCTACCTTGTATGCACTCATTTTTTAGTGCATTATTGTTACAACATTTGTTTAAACCCAAGTTAATTATCTAGTTGATTACATGGTTGCTAAGTCGAGTCATATCTTTGTACATATTGTTTTGGGACGATTGGGACTCATGGGTAAAGTACTAGTGTAATGGAGTAATGGGGAAGAACATCATTTATTACCCCCATATGTGCTAAATATTTTAAAAGTACTCCAAGTTTTTCAATTATCTTAATCCGAGTCATTAGATTAGTTAATTGTAAAGTTATGTAAAAGTTTAAGTGTAAGGGGAATGCAACGCCCCTATGATGTATTATTTTGGATGGTAGGGCAAAAGTGTATGTCAAAAAAAAAAAAAAAAAAAAAAAAAAAAAAAAAAAAATCAAGAAAAATACAAACAAAATGAGAAAAAGAAAAGTAGAAAAAACATACGGACTACCATCCCGTTTTATTTTATGTTTATTTTATGTTTTTGTTGTTTTCTTTCATTAGCTTAAGATTGAGTCGAGTCTTGGCTTAGCAACATTGTATAGTACATGTAATTAATCAAGATCTTTAACTCGCCACCCGTAAAATATCCCTTATCCAACAAAACCGTGTTTATCATATCCCTACACCTAACGTTATAACCCATGTAAAAGCCCTCTTTGATAGTTTATCTTAGGTGCTTACGCCTAGTGGAGGAGGTTTTCGATCCTTTCCCAAGCCTATGGTAATCTATTTGCTATGACAGGTAGTGAGAGATATTATCCGTTTTCATTTATGAGATTTATTTTGATGACACTTGAGAGATGTGAGTATCTAAACACTACTTGTGAGGTGCTAGTTTGTAATCTCCGTGCTTATTATGATTAAAGTGGAACGAATATTTGTTGTAATTGCTTTTATGTTAGCATTAAATGACCCCTAACTTGTATTTTGATTAGAATAAAAGCGCATTTGCTTGAGGACAAGCAAATCTCAAGTGTAAGGGTATTTGATGAAGCGAAAAGTGTACCGCTTTTAAGGGGTCATTTAAGCCCTAAATCGTATTTATTTGATCAAATATTGCCCTAAATCGTTCCTTTTGTCATTTTAGGTACTTTGGAGAAGAAATCTGGAAAAGGAAGCATTTTGGACGTTTTTGGAGCATAAAAGTGAAGAAAACGACAAAGTCTCAAAATCGGCTAAAAAGTACCTTAGACGGCGTCAGATATTAGTCTTGACGGCGTCATGGCTTGGCAAGAAAAAGGTGGATATAAAAATTACTCATGATAAGCCAGAGAAATTTGCATGGGAATTCTGACGGTGTCACCCTTTGAAGTGATCAAGGTCGTCACGGCTTAATTTAAAGAGGGACGGCGTCACGCCTAATTCTGACGGCGTCAAGCCTTGATAAGCCAGAACGGATTTTGGAGAGCTAAAGAGGGACGGCGTCAAGAAGGCCATCCGAGAAGCCTAAAAGCGGCGAGGTGACGGCGTCACACTCCATAACGTGACGCCGTCAGATCTGAAAGTCTATATATAGTTTTGCAATTTTTTGTCATTAGTGTGGAACTTGTTGGGGAACTTTGTGTGTGAAAACCCTAAGACGATTTTAGCAGCTTTTTCAAGGCTTTTTGCCTTGAGATCTTCCATGTTACATTGAAGATAAGTTATCAATTAATCATTCAATATGTCTATGTGTTGTTTGATTCTATCTTGTTCTTGTCTTTTGTTTAACATGCTAGGCTAGATTTATCTTGTGTTTGCTTAGATCTAATGAAACCTAGCTATTGATTATTGGTTATTAGTGTGTTATTAGTTGTATTGGATGATTGTTTATCTATGTTAGGCTTAAGAAAACTGGCTAACTTCCTATTCGGTAACTTGCTTGAACGTCTTAAGAAACATGAACCAATGCGTACTAAAGGTTTTTATGGTTGTATTTAATGCACAAGCGAATTCTAGTGATCCCATGTTAGGAGCTTCCTAGCCGGCTCGACATAGGAGTGAAGTAGGAGCTTGTAGAGTTGGGGAAGTACGTACGCCACCCCACGATTGGTATTAAGGAATACACCCGTCATCCACGCAATTAATACACACTAATCAACCGGTAAAAGATAGTTAGGGAGTAAGGAAATCTAAGTAAACACATTTCTCTCCACATAAGTTTTACCACCTTTTCATTTTCTGTTATTTTATTTTATTTGCAATTCGTAGTAACTTGGGTTAGTTGACTAGCAACTAATTCCGCCCACTCTTTCAAACCCGAGATTTTACTTGCTTTCATAAAAAAATATAAAAACATAAAAAGAATCTTCTCTCACCCTTAGACCTATTAGAGTAGTTTTTCATACCTAACGAACACTATTCCCTGTGGAGAACGATCAATCCCCCGTACTTACCACTACACTATACTACATCGGTCAGGTACACTGCCTGGTGGGGTTGTAAGCCTCTTGAGATCCCTCGAGAGGTAAAACCTGTTGTAAGGTTGCAAAACCACGCATCACGTCCCCTAGTTCTTGTCCACAATATTATTCGGTCAATTCCATGAGCACGTGTTTCAAACAAACCCAAGTCGTTCAAAATGACCAAGAAGTTATGATACCCAAATTGGTCAACAACATAGTTGAGACACCTCCCACTCAAAACCTTGACAATGAATTCAAGGAGCTCCACCTTGAAAGTCCGGTTATTGATGTGTTGGATGAGAAGAAGCTCAAGTTAGGCGAAAAAGGGACCGCCTTCGTTCAAAACAAGCTACCTAAGAAGTTAGATGATCCGGGTTTATTTGTTCTACCTTGCAAGATCGGTAATTCGGAGGCTTATGACACATTAGCCGATCTTGGATCAAGCCTTAACCTACTTTCGTTACCTCTCTACACCTCTCTAAAACTAGGAAAACTTGAAGAAACCGAGGTGATAATAGGCTTAGCGGATGGGAGTGTTGCTTACCCGGTTGGAGTAGTCAAAGACGTGTTAGTACACATAGGAAAACTAACCATTTTAGCCGATTTCCACGTCCTTGATATGGTTAGCGACCCAACATGCCCCTTGTTGATAGGTAGAGGATTTTTAGCGACCGCTAGTGCTATGATTGATTGTAAGGAATCTAAGATAGCGGTAGGAGAAGGTGATACTTGGTCAGTCTATGATGTGAAGAAACATGCCTATGATATTAGTGATGAACCAACACCCCATTGGTTAGAATTAAATAGGAGACCATCTAGATATGGACCTTGGATCGATAGAGACTTCATAGGACCCCAACGCCCATTTTACCTAGAAGAGGACTTTGTGAACCGAACACATGCGGTAGAACAACTCTTGGCTAGGGACACCGAATTGGATCCATTTGAAGACCCTCTAGTTTTTAGGAAGATGATTGATTTCCTAGGAGTTTTGCCAATTAACCTAGGGATGAATAAGTGAACTTGTGAGGAAGATGATCATAAGTGGGATTGGGACAAACCACCCAAAGATGGAGATGGGTCATGGCATATTAAGATGACATTGTATGACCCGGATGGAGAGAAGTTTGAAAAGATATATTGTACTAAGCGGACCAATAGGAAACTTCAATCTAAGCTTAACCCTAAAGACGTCCTCGATGACGAACTCACTTACATAGGGTAGAAGGACTTTGAGTCTAGCTACAAGACTCGTTAATAAAGAAAAGCGCTTCTTGGGAGGCAACCCAAGCTTTATTTGCTTTGTGTGTTTATTTAGTTGTTTGTTTGATTTTATTTGTTTTCGTATGTATGTTTAATTTTTATTATTATTGATTCATGTTCGAAAACTAAATTGTGAAAATGCTTTATCTTGTTTTTAACTTCGTCTTAACTACATATAAAGGTATTTTGCAAAAGTTAAGTGTAAGGGAAATCCAAATCGGTTTATTAGAACAAATGAACATGAATCGTAATAATATTAAATTAACATACATATTAGTATTTGTTTGAGTCAAATGCTTGTATCGAGTCATAATGATATTTTGCAGGAATTCCAGGAAGTAAGGTATAGGTTTTTCCAGAAATTTTCCGGAAACTTAACATGAGAATTCTGTCAGATCATTTCTGACGGCGTCAGGTTTTAATTTTCTGAAATTTTTGAAAGTTTTGTTTTCATAAAAAGTTTTTATTAAATCTCTAACTTATAATCTCCAGGAATCTGCAAAATTATCATTCCACAAGCATTATATCCTTATATATAGATTTATCCCGCCGATGTTATGCAGGTTTTCGTGTTTGTTTTCTCAGGTTTAACAGGTTATTTTGGACAAGGAAATGTATGTGGAATCAAGCTTTTGGCGATGCTTTAGTCTTGGAGCTTCTACATTCTCTTGGAAGAAGATCTAACCATGTTACCTCTTTATCCACCGAACGAATCAGGGGAGTATTTGATTTCATTCTTTTACCTTATTTACTTTTACATCTTGTTATTTGAACATTGGGGACAATGTTCATCTTAAGTGTAAGGGGGGTAAAATACGATACTTTAGAGAATACAATTACGCTTGATTTGTGTTTGTTTAATGGTAGATGTGTAATAAAACTGAGATAAATACTTGTTAGGGCAATTTTAGTGCCAAATTTAAAATTTTTTACAACATTTAGGAGTGAAACGTTGGTCTTAATGGGCGTCTCACGGATAGGAGTTATATGACTAGCACAAAAAACCGTACCACTAAAAAATTTTCCACCCCCAAATATGTGAGGTTCGCCCCTAGAATTGGTAGAAAAAACATTTATGCTATGATGTGTGTACCGGTAGCACTTAGATTCTAGAACTTGCGTTAGGACCATTCCGAGGCCACAAGTGAGACTACATTCGTGTAGTTAGATTTACTACATGATAAGAGGCATTAGGATTAACCCATTGTTTTACATCTGTGTTTTTGTTATAATTACATTGGCTACATTGGTCAAGTAATTCTCCCACACCCTTTGCGTTGTACTCATTTTTAGTACACGATACCCCTAGTACACCCCTCAGAGCCTATCTTTTCATTTCGACCTTTAAGCATTTTACTTAAAGGAAGAATTTGTTTACACCCCACTTAAATGTACACCCAAATCGCCTTAGCCTACCTTGTATGCACTTACCTTTAGTGCATTATTGTGACAACATTTGTTTAAACCCTTAGTTAATTATCTAATTGATTACATGGTTGCTAAGTCGAGTCATATCCTTGTACATATTGTTTTGGGACGATTGGGACTCATGGGTAAAGTACTAGTGTAATGGAGTAAAGGGGAAGAACAACATTATTACCCCCATATGTGCTAAATATTTTAAAAGTACTCCAAGTGTTTCGATTATCTTAATTCGAGTCATTAGAATAGTAATTGTAAAGTTATGTAAAAGTGCAAGTGTAATGGGAATGCAACGCCCCTATGATATATTATTTTGGATGGTAGGGCAAGAGTGTATGAAAGAAAAAATCAAGAAAAATATAAAAAAAAAATGAGAAAAAGAAAAATAGAAAAAACATATGGACTACCATCCCGTTTCATTTTATGTTTATTTTATGTTTTTGTTATTTTGTTTTTAGCTTAAGTCGAGTCTAGTCTTGGCTTAGCAACGCCATATTGTACATGTAATTAATCAAGATCTTTAACTCGCCACCAGTAAAATATCCCTTATCCAACAAATCCGTGTTTATCATATCCCTACACCTCACGTTATAGCCCATTTAAAAGCCCTCTTTGATAGTTTATCTTAGGTGCTTACGCCTAGTGGAGAAGGTTTTCGATCCTTTCGCAAGCCTATGGTAATCTATTTGCTATGACAAGTAGTGAGAGATATTATCCGTTTTCATTTATGAGATTTATTTTGATGACACCTGAGAGATGTGAGTATCTAAACACTACTTGTGAGGTGCTAGTTTGTAATCTCCGTGCTTATTATGATTAAAGTGGAACGACTATTTGTTGTAATTACTTTTATATTAGCATTAAATGACCCCTAACTTGTATTTTGATTAGAATAAAAGCGCATTTGCTTGAGGACAAGCAAATCTCAAGTGTAAGGGTATTTGATGAAGCGAAAAGTGTACCGCTTTTAGGGGGTCATTTAAGCCCTAAATCGTATTTATTTGATCAAATATTGCCCTAAATCGTTCCTTTTGTCATTTTAGGTACTTTGGAGAAGAAATCTGGAAAAGGAAGCATTTTGGACGTTTTTGGAGCATAAAAGTGAAGAAAACGACAAAGTCTCAAAATCGGCTGGAAAAGTACCTTTGACGGCGTCAAGTATTGCTCTTGACGGCGTTATGGCTTGGCAAAAGAGGTGGATATGAAAAATACACATGATAAGCCAGAGAATTTTACAAAGGAATTCTGACGGCGTCACCCTTTAAGGTGATCAAGGCCATCACGGTTTAAGTTAAAGCGAGACGGCGTCAAGCCCATTTCTGACGGCGTCAAGCCTTGATAAGCCAGAGCGGATTTTGGAGCACTAAAGAGGGACGGTGTCAAGAAGGCCATCAGGGAACCCTAGACACGGCGAGGTGACGGCGTCAAGATCCATAACGTGACGCCGTCAGCCACTAAACTCTATATATAGTTTTGCAATTTTTTGTCATTAGTGTGCAACTTTGTGAGGAGAAACCCTAAGACGAATTTCTGCCATTTTTAAGGGTTTTCATACCCTTGGATCTCCCATATTTAATTGAAGATAAGTATTCATTTAATCAATCAATATGTCTATGTGTTGTTTGATTATATCTTGTTCTTGTCTTTTAATTAACATGCTAGGCTAGATTTATCTTGTGTTTGCTTAGATCTAATGAAACCTAACTATTGATTATTGGTTATTAGTGTGTTATTTATTGTTTTGGATGATTATTTATCGATGTTAGGCTTAAGAAAACTGGCTACCTTCCTATACGGTAACTTGCTTGAACGTCTTAAGAAACATGAACCAATGCGTACAAGGTTTTTATGGTTGTATTTAATGCATGAGCGAATTCTAGTGATCCCATGTTAGGAGCTTCTTAGCCGGCTCGACATAGGAGTGAAGTAGGAGCTTGTAGAGTTGGGGAAGTACGTACGCCACCCCACGATTGGTATTAAGGAATACACCCGTCATCCACGCAATTAATACACACTAATCAACCGGTAAAAGATAGTTAGGGAGTAAGGAAATCTAAGTAAACACATTTCTCTCCACATAAGTTTCACGACCTTTTTATTTTCAGTTATTCATTTTATTTGCATTTATAGTTATTTGGGTTAGTTGACTAGCAACTAATTCCGCCCACTCCTTCAAAACCGAGATTTTACTTGCTTTCGTAAAAATATAAAAATACAAAAAGAATCTTCCCTCACCCTTAGACCTATTAGAGTAGTTTTTCAATCCTAACGACACTATTCCCTGTGGAGAACGATCAATCCCCCGTACTTACCACTACACTATACTACATCGGTCAGGTACACTGCCTGGTGGGGTTGT
This sequence comes from Artemisia tridentata subsp. tridentata, assembly GCA_021014915.2. Taxonomy (NCBI): domain Eukaryota; kingdom Viridiplantae; phylum Streptophyta; class Magnoliopsida; order Asterales; family Asteraceae; genus Artemisia; species Artemisia tridentata. The sequence goes on from CP139508.1 coordinate 444,461,090, forward strand.
AAGCCTCTTGAGATCCCTCGAGAGGTAAAACCTGTTGTAAGGTCGCAAAACCACGCATCACCAAACTTTCATGTGTGCTTAGTCTAGAGCTGACACACATACTTATGTTAGGGAGCGTATGGATGCATCCTAGGTTTTATGTATATGTAGTTATGGTGACCAGGTGGTGTGTGCCTTGCACTCCTTCTCACACTATTATTATTTACTTAGAGGTCTCCCCTCTTCGTATACTTATATTTGCTCTAGATTCATTTGAAGGATTATGTATGGAGTTCTTATGGCACATCTTTACATGAACCCTCCTTTGTTTTCATTTCATTTCTTGATTCATTTGCTATTCAGTTCTCATGCACTCTTAATTTTGTTCTCTTTCATTTTTATGCTTTTCGTTTTGTATCCTTATTCCTTCGTTGCTTATGCTTATTTACCATTGTGTTACGTTATATATATCTATTCACTGGGCTTTTTAAGCTCAGCCGCATTTCTTTTCCTGCGGCAGGTTTTAGTTGGAAGCTGGGTTGAGTGGAGAGTATTTTGGACTTAGAAGACCTTGATGGTCATTCCGGATTAGAGATGACTAGAAGAGATTATATTTAGACTTAGTACTTATTGTAATACTCGTTGTAAGCTTGTGTCTTCAGATTTTTCCCTTGTAACCATTGAAATTCATTTTGTATTATTTATGTCATATGCTTGTGTTTGCTTTGATATGTCACCATAACGTAATACTTCTACCCTTTTCGGGTTGGGGTGTTACAATTCAAAATCAACCCTCACAATCCGGGATTGAACACTCAGTTCTGGACCGACAAGGATGTGCTGATGAGTGAAGAATTCATGAGAGCTATTGAAAAACGGCTGAAGACACGAATGATCTTCCGCAACCCGGAGAGCTTTGTTGGTGGCAGAACTCGAGAAGGGGATTACCGACTGCTACAGAGAACAGATGAATTTATCTTCTCTGTCTTGATTAGTCTTCTTTTGTACTCATGTAATCATATAATATAATGAACTTCGCACTGGTCCAGTAGTAATCTATATGTGATGTGTGCATTCTAACTTTACCTCCCTCTTGGTTTGAGGGGGAGCAATGTATAAGAGTCAGAATCAGAATATGTTAAACCTGACCACATTTTCTCCCAAAATTTCTAACTTATTTAAATCAATTGGGATCACAAATCTCAAATGATTTGAAATTTTTGATCGGTGGAGAGAATGTGATTTAACTATGAAATTCTGATAAAAAATGTGCTCTTTTGGAACTCAAGTGTAGGCTCTCCCATAAGTGCTAAACCTTTTCGTATATCGATGCACATATTGATGAGGAGAAAATGGTTTATGATGGCAATTGTGAAAGAATACCAAAGACCGACCATTTTACTTTATGTATTGGAGTTATAAGGATGGTAAGGTTAGGTATTAGTTCCCATGATCCAGCCAGAACCGGAGGGATCTTCCCAGGGACAATCCTCTAGTTAGAATAGAAGTCCTTAGGAATGATTAAAAAGGAGAAAAGTGAATAAGGGAAAAGTGCCGACTGAGATGGAGCTAGTACTGGAACAAACCCAACAAGGTGCTAGTAATGAAGTCTCGGTAAGCACTGAAGGGGTTGAAGAATAAAAAAGAAATGTAAAGATAAAGGGTGAAAAGAAAGAAGCCCTTCTTACACTTTAGGCAGAAACCGGGTCAATACATATGCTGTCAGAATCACTTAATTGATTGGTGACATTGAAGACAAAGTATCATGGACCCAGTGATACGCTGCACAACCCTCCCTAGCCACTCAAGGTCCGACAAAGGATTCTTGTTTCACTTGTCACGGAGATCAATACATTCCTATCGTCTCTCTCACTCCGAGTTGGACGATATTGAAAAGGTGGCAGTCCTCTCCAGCCTTCGATCACTAAATCAAAACGTACTATTGAGTCTAGAGCCAAGAGAACATCAATAAATCTCATTAGGACACATTTCCAATATGCTTGCTGTTTCATACACCATGAAAAGCAAGAAAATATATATGAAGAGTCCTACGCATTATCCTTGTGGTATTGCCAGAACATCCGAGTGATACGTGAAGTATTCACAATGAAGATGGAAATCCTTCTAGAGCCAACATCAAACAAGCTCTTGGTGGCTGACATGTGAGATCCTTCGTGGATCAAGCTTGTGACAACTGGAAAGAAACGATGGGGCGATTCAAATTTGAATCAAACTTGTTCCAGGAAATGGATTGACGGATACTTTTGGAAAACCTTTCAATGTGCTCACCAACAAATTTTTCGAGCACATTGATTGTGAAAATTTTCAAACAAAAGTATTTTTGACAGAAATGTGATTCAATGTATAAAACCCTTGTCGTGTTGCACAAAATGTTTATCCAGTGACTCGCAAATGATTTTTCTAATCAATTTCTCGTCAATCAGTGGGTATTTAATTTACTGATTCACTCTACCGTGCTGTCTGCTTTGAGACGTTCCGGTATGAGAACATGCTTAGTATGATAATTCTGACATTAATTTGTTGGAAGACTCATTACTACAAGCTGGAAACTCCTGTCAAGGAGAATCTTCTTTAAAGGGGATTCTACCTGATCACAGGTCGGTCTTCACAGAACCGAAGGTTATATCCAACCACCACATCGAACGAATGACAAAGCCATATTCGTTCTCCAACTTTAGTGCTAACTGTTTTATTTCAGATTCATATAAAGATGGCGATGGTGGTTCCTGATTCCAGCAGATACGTGTCAATCCACACTCCATGCTCACACTTCTAATTCATTATCAAAGATATCATGATAGATGAAAGACCTACAACACCGCTTCCGCAACTCTGATGAAATCTATCATGATCCAGAAAAGTGTGAGCGTGCGAGTCCAACAGTCACAACAAGTCACATGAAGGCAATATTACTACAAGGATGAGCTCAGAGATTTACATTGGCTGATGATCTCAAGGAAGGCTCCAAGATCACAACATCACATGGAGATTATGCTGCAACCAAATGACATGAAGATACATGTTGGATGATGCTATTAGAGAATACTCAGAATCATCCAAGACAAAATTAGTCATCAAAAGTTGCTGCTAATAGTGCAAAGTTTCACATCGTTGAAGAATCAAGAACTACGAGCCATGATGTAAAGCACACATAGAATGCTAGGATTCAAAACATTGTTTCCGGGGTGACCTCCCTTAGGGGGAGATTGTTAGGAATATAAATATTCATCTGAAGACTCGATCACCCCGAGTATCGATCTAGCATTCATGTAGCTCGTAGGATTATCAGTACTTATTGGTATTAGTCTAGTTAATGTAATATTAGTATAGTTAGTATAGTATTTGTGGAGTGGGTCGGGTCTTTACCCACTGTTAGCTCACTCCATAGCCCACTAGGGGCACACATATTAGTTTTTATAAATACCCCTCTCCCACCTAGGGAGAGGGTTGGAGCATCTAATCTAATATCTCACAAGTTTTCTTCACTCTCTCTCTCTAGAACTCCCACCTTCTTTCTCTCTCTAAATTCGGTCCAAGATCTCATTATTTGTGTGTTATAAGTTAATTGAATATGTTACAAACTCATTCTGTTTGAGCATGGGTAGTTTTGCAGCAACATTGGTCTGAATAGATTCAACGTCCATTTCTTCTTCTTCTTTTTCTAAATCAACTATATCAGCCTGGTGCTCTGATACCAATTGAGAGGATTCGATACACTGGTAAGGTGGTTAAACCTTTGATGCTTTGTGTATGTGATAAGTTGAGTTAATATGATCAAGTACGCGGAATTTACTTAATCACACTTAGAAGGTTATTTGTGTTATGGAAAATGGAACAGTTATGCTTGTGTGAATTTGAACAAAGAACATGCAATGTTAATACCAAACGATTCAATATTATTCAAGATAATACGAGTGATCTTCACTATCACTAGGGTTACAAAGACCTTGAATCTTATGTTTTTATGACTTGTGATATATGTGTTTGTTCTATGTTCTTAAGAGTTATTTTCTAATCACTTAATTAGTTTTACACACTATTAGTCACACATATATCTAGTCTAAGATCTTTCTTTTATATAACAAGAAAGATCTTTAAAATATTATTAAGTCTTATCAAACTACTTGCTAACTTATCTTGAGTGTGTCAGTACATAAGATACAACATGTATATGTGTACACAACTTGTTACTGATCACTTTGTCCAAAGATATTATCTACCGTATATACTTGACTTTAGTACACAAATATCATTTCAATACTTATCCAACCAGCAGTGGTATATGTGACACTTATCCACTCAGCAATATCGACTAGCAATACTTTCTTATTACTACCAGTACTAACTTCATATAGTACGGTTAGTTATAACTTGAACTGTCCTTAGATATACACTAGCAGTTGGAACTGTTAGAGTATTCTTCTCAGCAGTACTAACCTTCAACACTTGTAATTCTTGATACTTAATCTTCAGAACATTTAATTCCCTACAACTACTCTTAACCAACTTTTCATCTTTCACATTTACTCTCAATTACTATTTAAGTCATTCGGATTACCCCATACTTATCCTCATGCCGGAGCTTGGTCCTGGGAATAACACCCCGGGCGAGCCTAACGTGAGTGCCTCTTGTGTGTAGGTACTTCGGAACCTCAGCAAGACCTTTTCCGGAAGATCTGACTCCATTACCGAAGGAGTTGTAGGTTTTTACTTCAACAAATTGGCGCCATCCGTGGGACCTACTGTTCGATCTACCTGAAGTTCAGAATGGCTGGTCCTACCCTAACTACCCCCGTCCGAAACGCGGGGGGAGCTGAAGGATCCGGAGGGGGAGGTCAAAACCCCCCGGACACCCGAACCGTTATGGAGGGTCACATATCGGATCTTAAGGAGTTACTCAAGCAACAAGGCAACCGCGACCTAATAAAACCCATGTTGATAAACTTTGAAGACGATTTAACGAATGCTCACAGAGAGTACCGTCCCAACCTATATAACGACAGGAATGACCACTATGCACCGAAGGCCCCTATCGGAGCGGGTCACCGTCGAAATAATCCCCAGAATGAGTTTAGACCTCGTAGGAGGGATCATTATGCTCCTTATGCTCCCGTCAGGAATGATAACGCCGGTAGGACCGATTCTCGCCGCAACGACGTCTGCCGGTATGACACACGGCCGGTAGATTTGAACTCTCTTACAAAGGCTCCAAAAGAGATCCTTGCCACCGAACACCAATTAAGATTACCGCAACCCCCTCCATTGAAAAGAAAACCCCTTAAAGAAAATCTAGACAAGTATTGTGACTACCACGGTGTGAAAGGGCATCTCACCAATGATTGTTGGCATCTAAAGGGGCAGATAAGGATGGCCATGGAAACAGGTAAGTTGGACCATCTCTTGAAAGACGTTAGGCAGACGGGAAAGGCACCGCAAAGAGGGGATAATCTCGCAAATAAGGGAAAGGTCATCAATATGATCCGAAGTTAAATGGCCGTATGAAAATGAAAGGTCGCAGACGCAGAAGAGGATTGGATGAACGCCCCGATCAGCTTCCCGCCTATCCTCTCGGGGGACGTTTCGGACGAACCTTTAATAGTCGAGGCCGAAGTGGAGGGTTACACAATACGGAGGGTGTACATAGACCAAGGCGCGTCAGTGGAAGTAACGTATGAACACTGTTACGAACATCTATGCCCTTCCATCAAAGCCCGGCTGAAGGAAACCAATACGCCCTTGGTGGGGTTCGCAGGAGAGTCCATTAAGCCGTTGGGAAAGATAGAATTGGAAATCTATTTCGGAAGTCAAGGTTTGTTTCATAAGACGGTGATGAAATTCACTGTGATAAGATCTCCCTCCCCATACAACATCATATTAGGACGCTCCGGATTAAAAAAGCTACGGGCCATCCCCTCAACTATTTACTTGATGATGAAATTTTCCCACTCCGAGAGGTATAGCGACGTTGGTTACTCGGTCGGTCATAATTTCAGAATGCCGTAAGTTGGAGGAAAAACAGATGGTTGAAAGAGAGGCGAAGAGTGAACCACAGGAGGCCGAAGTAACAGGGGAATTGGCTGGGAAGACAGAGGAGGTGATGGTACATCCGGCATACCCGGATCAACTGGTAACCATCGGGGGAAACTTCTCCCCGGAATGCAGAAGGCAGTTGATTACGCTACTCAAAAACAGTCAAGACGTATTCGCCTGGGAGCCTACGGATATGACGGGAATTCCCCGACGAATCACAGAACATAGGTTGAACGTGAATGTCCAAGACCGACCGGTAGCTCAAAAGAAAAGGACCTTTTCGGCAGAAAAAAACAGGCCATAACTAAAGAAGTAGAATGATGGGTGAAGGCCAGGATAGTTCGGCCGGTGCGATACCCTACATGGATTTGCAACCCGATGTTAGTAAAGAAGTCCGACGGTAGTTGGAGTATGTGTATCGACTTCAAGAGTCGGTCATGGGATTCCGGTACAAGTGTTTCTTAGATGCTTATAAGGGATACCATCAGGTGCACATGACAAAGGACGATGAGGAGAAGACAGCTTTCTATACCGAACATGGGACGTACTGTTATACCAAAATGCCTTTCGGATTAAAAAATGTTGGAGCCACGTATCAGCGTCTGGTGGACTCAGCCTTTCGGTCGCAAATAGGGAGAAACCTGGAGGCATACGTGGACGACATGGTGATAAAAAAAAGATAGAAAAAGAATTGTTGGCCGATATAGCAGAAATGTTCGACAATCTCCGAAGGATCAACATGAAATTGAATCCGAAGAAAGTGTTCATTCGGTGTAGAAGAGGGGAAGTTTCTGGGGTATATGGTAACATCTGAAGGGATTAGGGCAAATCCGAAGAAAACTAGGGCCATTGCGGATATGTGATAAAATCGATTATAGTCCAAGGAATTGCAAAAGAAATATGCAAGACCCGAGTCGTACTCCCGATGAAGATTGAATGAAATTTAGTGATTCGGGATTTGTGATTCGTGAAGTGAATGTGATAAAAGTGATTGGATTAGGATTACACTACTAACAATGAAATATAGAATAAAAACAACTAATTATACTAAGGGTACAATTAAGCTAAGCATGAAAACCTAAAAACGAAAACCGTAAAAAAACGTTACGTGACGAATTTAAAAACGTAAATAAAAATGATTTTCTAAAATTTTAAACCCTAAAAATGTAAATTAATTTTTCTTAAATCCTAAATATAAAAATAAAATTTTATAAAAAAGAATAATATTTTTTTGACTTTTTAATAATTTTTAATGAATTAAAAACTAATTTAAACTAATTAAATGCTTTAAAAATAGTAAATGAAATTGGAAAAATATGAAAAATTTTGAGAAATTCTAAAATTGAGTTTTCTATCTAGGAAAAATATGAACAGAACTTAATTCAGCTGAAATAAGCTAAACAGCCCAATAAGCACTTTGAAAATAAGCTCAAAATAAGCAAATAATGACCAAATAATCTCAAAAGCTCAAAGATCATGCAATGGACATAATTAAGCTCAAATCAACTAAAAAATCTTAAATAAGCACAAGGGAATAAGCACTTTAGACTGAACTGATGGTGAAATTAAGGCAGAAAAACAGGCAACTTTCCACAGCCAAATAAGCACTCAAATAAGCTGAACAGATGAAACTAATGGGGGCAAAAGTTTCACAGACCAACTGAGAACTCAAAAAGCACAAAAGCCCTCTTTCTAATACCCCAATTGAACTTCAATTTAGCCCTAGAAAAGCTGCTAGTGAGCACAAATTCTAAGAACCCAAACCTGCACAGATTTTTGTGAAACTTGCAGCCCTGAGTAAGCAATCAAATAAGCTAAAAAGTTGAAATCCCAGATGTTGCACTATCATCCTACTATGTGGACTATTTGAAAAACCAAAAATCAAGTCTAGAACTTAAGTGGTTAAGCCACAAATTAAGCTAGAATAGCAGCTATTGGGGCTGTTCTGCACAGATGGTCTGTGCAGCAGACTTAGGATTCTTTGGCGCAATTCTTTTGAAAACTAAACCAACACTTAAACACTACTAAAAGCACTATTCTAACCACAAGAACACCAATTAATCACCTCAGATCATGCTTAGCTTATTTAGAGCTTATTAATGCAGTTTAACTTCTCAACTTTTGCACTAATGATCAAAAACTCTCAAATGCACTACAATATCAATATCCACTAATCTCAACAGCAAACATAACTTCAACTATGATCAATCAAAACTCAGAGATATTACAAATGAACAGTGCTTGATCTAAAGCCTTGAAACAGTCCTTATATTAGCCTAATTTATCCAACTGATGCACTATATCAACAAATAACAAACTGAATGAGCTTAACTACCAACTTATCAATGATTATCTAAGCTACTTAACAACTAACAAGCAAATCACTGAATCCAACCTATAACTACTGAATCAAACAAAACTCTACTGATGCATAAAAGGAACAAAAAATGAGATTGAAACTTACAAAGTACTTCTCCCTCAGCAAGAACAGAGGGAGTTCACTAAGCTTGCCTGTCTAAAGGCTTCCATTTCCCCTCCTAGACCATCACTCCAAACAGCCATCACCATGGAAATTGAGATAGTTGACCACAGTTGACTTTTTTGTAACCTTTTGAGAATAACTAATTTCAACTAACCAAAAACTTCACAATAAGCTAATGAGCTTATATGAGCTTATATAAATGAGAAATCAGCTTATTGAAGCTGGATTTTAGAATATTTTTGGATTTTTTAAAGTTTTTTCTATATTTTTGGATTTTTTGGAATAAAATGAACAATAATGAAAAATGCGAATTAAAGTAAGCTGAGAATAGTAAAAACAGGCTAAATAAGCAGTATAAGCTAAAATTAGAACTAAAGAGACACGAATTAAAAGAACATCAAACTAACTTTTTCATTAATGAAACTTTGAAATTACAAACTGAAATTTGAAAATACAACTGAAATGTAAACGATTATACTAAGGAAAGTAATAAATTTGACAAGTAAATAAAGTGGTAACAACTTTTTAATACATAAAAATTGGACAAATCTAACTAATGAGGAGAGCTCCCTATTTATAGGCTTCTTCTGAACCTTCCAGGCCTGCCAAGCTGGCAATCCGTGTGCTCCCTGAAGCAATCCAAGCCATCAATCCAAAGCTTTCTCCCTACGCCATGATCTCAGCCGTTAGATCAAGTATATGAGGTGGCTTGTCCAATGGAAGGCTCCTACGTATCCCTTGTATGCTGTCAGTCCTTCTAGAAACTTTTAACCATTGGGTAATAATTGGTACGAGGTTAATTTATTGGGTACAGTAACTAGGGTTCATGGCAGTGAAAATTGGGGATTTATTGTTTTGGCGCGTGTGTGTGGGATGTGTGTGTGTTTTTAATAATATAATTTGACTGAGATTTTATTATGGATTGATCGGGTTAAATGTGGGTGAGTATTGGGTCGTGGGGTGATGGATCCGGGTTAAAGGTACGGATTGGGTGATATAATATTGGGCTGGGTTTGGTTGTTTAGAAAAGGGTTGGGTGTATAGGTTTGGTTAGGCTGGGCTAGTTTTAAGGGTTGGATATGGGTTTAAGTAGTAGGTTGGGTTGTGTTGTTTATTAATCCGGGTTTTAAAGATTTAGGATTTTAAGGTTTTAAGGGACCATTTGTGTAATTGTTGGAATTCTAGGGACCATTGCTGCCATTCTTCCAAAATAAATCCAAGGGCTGAACTTGACAAGCTTTGATAATTTGAGGACTTTGGTTGACTTTGACTTTTGAGCATAGATAGCATTCCCGGCTTCGGCTTTGAGTATCTTTCCATCTCTCGTGCTCGTTTTCCCGGTTTTTGCTTGATTTTGTCCATTTGTTGCAATATCCATCCCTGCGCGATCATAAAAACAAAAACACGAAATATTTGACATAATTGGTTAGTTTTTGGTTTATTTGGGTCCGGTTTTGGCCTAATAAAGGTATGTGAATTAACACATACCAAAATCCCCCAGACTAAGCTATTGCAATGTCCTCATGCAATGTTATAAAAACACGTTTTTGAAACCGATAATTTCCAATCTCTTTTTACTAACTTTGAGAAGTAGCAAAATTTTCAAAAGAAATTAAGAAATCTTAAGTTCTAAAAACTCCCCATTTTTCCTTTTATTCTATTTTTGTATTTTTCTCATTATTCATGTGACGGCTTTGTTTGACAATCATTATCTATCGATAATTTTTAGGGTCTTCGAGTAGGAAACACGACTCTTAAAGAAGTGACCATAAGGATAAAATTCGTCGTCCCCGATTTTTCACAAGTCCCCAAACTAAGCTTAAAAACGAAATCATTGTTATTTACAAGTCTGATTGCCGACACTACCCATGGAAGCTAATTGTATATTACCTCTTGTTCCAAATTCCTATTTTCCTCTATTTATTTTATTTTTGGTGAGAAATGAATTTCTTCAAATTCTCGTTTCGATAATTTTTAAGCCGATAAAGATACCTTAGTTTAGACGCTAAGTAGTTTCCAATCCTTCCCTCGAAAACCGTTGCATACAAAAATGAGGTCCACATCAAGGTCTCTGATTTAACACGATTTTGAGGATTTCCCTTTTATATACGACCGAAACAACTCATCTACGAGTCCAGAGACAGAAGCTTTTATTAGGATACCCCCGGAGTCGAAGTTTGGCATTTTATCTACATATTCAAGCACATTAACGTATTTAATCCTTGGCCCTTTATAACAATCACAACATCGGCTGCGAACCGGCAAGATGTGATAGTCTATTATGACCTTGGAATTTTTCCTCTGCCTTTATTAGAAGTCTACAACATCGGCTGCGAACCGGCAAGATGTAGAAAACTTTTTATGGCTTTGGATTATTATTATACATTATCATATTCATTAATTATTTGTGTTGCCAAACCCCAAGTCCTACGGCTTTTATAACAATCCCAACATCGGTTGCGAGCCGGCAAGATGGAATAGTCTATTACACCGTAACACTGACAGTACCTTGATGTGTACCCAACTCTCATAAGCAAGAATTCTCTTAGGAAGGATTAAAAACTAAATTTTGCCAACTCTTATGGGAACAAGAAGCCACAAATAACTTTGATGAGCTCTAAAGAGATCCAACTACTCCACGTTTAGCAATCTAACTTATAAACAACTCTATCATTTCTCGTTCTTCGCAAATTTAAAATCTTAAATAATAAGATCCGCGAATGCTTAGCCGAATAATCAAGCCATGCATATATAAAGTCAATTACGGGAACTTGCAAACTCTTAAAAAGAATTCGCGTTTTATAGCTCCTTGTGTAAAAGACTAGCACGAGCTTATAGATTATAAATGGTTAAGGGGACAAGCTAGGGCTCAACACGCCCGATCAAGTCAGAATTTTATTCCTACTCTCACCAGCGGAAAGTCAACAAAATGTCAAAATTATTCTATTTTTTGCAAAAATTTTTTAAAATTTTTCTCATTTTCTTTTTGATTTTTTTTCAATTTTTGAGGAAAAACGGGGTTGCATGAGTAAACGGCAAAAAATGCAAGGCAAAAATCAGATCGAAAGATCACCCCCCCCAGACTAAAACGAGACATTGTCCCCAATGTCTTAAAGGTAAGGGTTCTCCTACATAAATCTAAGGCCGTTTATTAATTATGCCAAAAGATAGATGTAAACGATAAGATTTAGGATATCGATAAGCAGCGAATGATGAAACTCGAGTAGCGTGAAGGAAACTACGAGCACGAGAGTCTTCATCATCGGTCATTCCTGGACATACCACAGAAAACAACGAGACACAAGAAATGGAAGAGGTGACCCTCCTCATGTTTTATTAGAAAATAAGAAAGAAGATAGACACGGGGTGCCCCTCCAGAAGCGCTTGTTTTTGGTAACCGAGTCACATGAGCTTGACTTGACCCCGAATTTAATTGTCCTTGGGGGAGCAAGTGGAAAAGATAATCTCAATCGGACTTTCGTTCAAGATGTTTGGATAAACATTGAAGCATACGAAAGTTCCACTCCGATTGAGATACCCACGGCTTTAGAAGATAAAAGCGGTGATGCCGGGGTCAAAAACTTTGTCTTCGTTTCCGGCTGGAAACGATAGTAAAGTTTCAATCAGAGATGACTCCGGGCAGAACGGGAGTTTTTGAACAGAAAGAAGCAGAGAGGAATCACTTTTCTCCAGAATTAAAAGTTCCTTAGATGAGGCAGGAAACTTTAAATTCGTATCAAGAGTCAATTTCATCAAAGGATGAATTTCACCATCATCGAGTATGCCTGGATTAAACACTTTGTCTTCACAAGAAAACTCAGCAGGGTACTCAATGGAGAACTCACTGGAGAAAAGGAAATCATCCTCGGGAGAATGAGGAGCTAAGTCATGAGAAACAATTGAAGCATCCTCAATTATGGTTTCAATTTTAGGATCTTTTTCAGTAGGTTTGCCATATAAAAGATTTTTCCATTCGGTTTGATCGGCCCTAAAATCGAAGAGGTCATCATCATCTTGTAAATCATTAAGCTCGGTGTAAGAATCAGATGATGGAGCATGGTATAAAAGATTTTCAACTTCTTTAAGATTAGCATGAAAATCAAAGAGATCATCATCATCTGAATGAAGTAGATCGTCGTGAGCGAGTTCATCGGCGAACTCCTCGGGATAAGAATCATATTTAGACGGATCACGGTTCATCAAAAATTCCAATTCTCTTAAGTCAGATTCAAAATCAAAGTCATCGTCCTCATCCCCCGGTGGGATTGGATCGATGTGAGCGAGTTCATCGGCGAACTCCTCTAGAAGAGAATCAATACTAGAAGTGGTACTGCCACTACTTTGCTCTTCTGATTTTGAATCAACAATTTGAACGGATTTAGGCGTCTTTTCTTTAACATCTTCCGGGGGAAGGGAAAATAAAGGTTCATCAAATTTCATTTTTAATAACGAGACATCTTCCCCTGGATCACTATCGGTCTCAACAATTTCAGGCGAAATTGGAGCATTATCAGACAACACCTCGAGCTCTTCCCTCGAGATATCACTTTCCTCAATCGGAGGAGAAGGATGGGAAGAGTCGGAAAGGTTAGAATCAACAATATCCGCATGATAAACCGGCTCCGGAGGTGGGGCAAGTGGTGTGCTCTTAGAGCTAGCATTTTCCACCACTTTCGTTGTAGTCTCCGAATCTGATTCATCATCATCAAGAATACTCTTAACATCCGCGGAACAACTTTCAAACCATTTGGTTGAACCGGGTGCAATTTTCATAGATTTAAGTTCGGCACGTTTTTCAGACATACTCTTAACCGCAAATCTTGAGAGAATCGAATCACTTCTTTTGGAAGCAATTACTGGATCAGATTTTTGATTAACCACAGCAACGTTGCTTTTGGTGGTTAGCGGTTTAGAGTTCTGATTGATTTGAAACGTGACTTTTTCATTATTCTCGGAAGATCATTTTTTAGGACCGGGCGGGCTTTGATTGATGTGTATGGAGAAGAAATACAGCATCAAAATCAACCACCACAAAATCGGCGGGGAAATGAAACTTCCCCACCTTGACAAAGACATCCTCGGCTACACCTTTAGGAAGGGTGATGGAACGGTCCGCAAGCTCGAGGGTCATGCAAGTGGGGGTGAGGTTGGGAAGAGAAAGTTTTTCCCAAACGGACAACGGCATTAGGTTGATGCTTGCACCGAGATCGGCCAAGGCGCAGCATTCAACCATTCCCGGAAATTCACAAGGAATGAGAAATTTCCCAGAAGCTTTTTGAGAATTGCCGCTGAGCAGTTTTCATTCAACGGAGTTTTAGCAAGTTCGAATAATTTTTCCTTGTTGCTCAACAAACCCTTTAGTGTGGAAGCAAACTTAGGCATTAGGAGTAAAGCATCCGCAAAGCTTATATCAAAATGCAAATCTTGGAGGATTTGAAAGAATTTTTCCATTTGATTTGAAGCTTTATCGCGGAGCTTTTGATCATTCATTCTCGATGGGTAAGGAAGGTTTGCTTTGACTGGAGCTTTTTCGGGCTCATCAATCTTTGGTTCCGATGTTTGGACAACCGTAGGTTGGACGTCTTCGGTTCTTCCGTTGTTAGTAGGAAGTTCCATGTCCTTGGTCACCTCGGTCTCACGGACGGCTACCTTGGGAGGTAGAGAAGAAGAGGTAGCCGGAGCCGTGGGTCCATCATATGAAACACCACTCCTGGTGGTGATTGCTTTCATATCACCCCTCGGGTTAGCAATTGTGTTGCTAGGAAGAGAAGATGTACCCGAGGGTGATGGTTGATTCATTTGGAAAAATCCACTCATCATTTTCTTAAGCTCGTTTGTTTGTTGAGATATCGTCGTATCGATCTCTTTCTTAAACTCAACTTTCATGTTATTGATCTGATTCTGCATGGCGCGTATGGCAACATCGTTTGTCTTCATATAGTTCGCGAGTTCCGGAGAAGGTTGAACTTGAGTAGGGGGAGATTGATAGACTTGTTGCGGTGGAGCTTGATATTGTTGGTTTTGACGGTTTTGATTGTAATCTCAGTTTTGATAACCTTGATTATTTTGAGAAAAATGGTTTTGGTTGTTTTGAACGGGTGGAAAACTGGGTGGTCCCATTTGGTTGCTAACTCGGTAGTTAACTTCACCTTGAGGTCGGAATCCTTGATTTTGATTGTAGTTTGCAGCTGCTACGGTAGCATTGCAAACTTGGCTATCGGTAGCTTGACAATCATAATAAGGATGGGGACCACCACATATAACGCAATTCTCTTGCACCGCTTTGACTTGAGCGGGTTGAGAAGATTGTTTCTTTTGTTCTGAAAGAAGGAAAGCTTCGAACATATCTGCAAGCTTGTCGATCTTAGCATCACTGCTAGAAGCTTGGGTACTTACCTTAGAAACAACCGGTTTGTTCCTTGAGGTAGGCACCTTAGATTTGTTCTCGATAATTGAGAGAATTTCTTTCGGCATTCGACTCAAGATATTGCCACCGGCGGCTGCGTTGAGTGAATCCTGATCTGATTGAGTTAAAGCATTGTAGAACGTATCGATTTGATGTAATTCCGAGAAACCGTGATGTGGGCATTTCCGTAGGAGATCCTTGAATCGTTCCCATGCCTCACCGAAATTCTCATCAAATCGTTGTTGGAAATTTGTGATTTCATTCATAGCATTGGTCATTTTAGACGGAGGAAAGAAATAGTTCACGAATTTATGGACGAGATTTTCCCAAGTATGGATTGATTGAGGGGGTTCTTTCTCGAGCCAAATTCGGGCCGCCCCCTCGATGGAAAATGGGAATAACATCAATTTGATAGTGTCGTGAGGGACATCCTTATGGTAGTGTGTTGAGGTCAATTTGTTGAACCATCGGATGTGATTGTGAGGATCTTCCCGATCAAAACCATGAAATTGATTTCCGGTGACAAGTTGAATTAAACCGGTTTCGAGTTTAAAGTTTGTGTTTCGAATCGGGGGTATAACAATAGCGTCTCTGTATCCCACGGTGGGACATTGGAGTAACTCTTGCATAGTGCGGAGATCGGGAGCTTGCCCTTGGTTGTGATTATCTCCACCCATCGGCGGGTGTTGATCGTGTTGGTCCATTTCCTCAACGGTTGGGAAATTAACACGGTTGTTGTGACGAATGATTCTCTCGGGATTAGAGAGTGGTGAAAGAAGAGGATTAGAAGAAGAAGAACGGGTGTGCATACACCAAAATGAAATCAAAAAGAAAAATCAAAAACAAAAGTTGAAAATGAAAATATTTTTGGATTTTTATTTTTATAAGGAAAAATTAAAATTATATTCTTTTTGGTGATCGTTGATCAACCGTACTCGTTTCTTTCTAAACTACGCGCAGCGTGGCGGGAGAGAAGAATGGATCTCTCTTCGGTCTGCAATTTAATGTCAAGACCTCCTTAAACCCCGTGTATAGGTTGTAGTAAAGAAATAATCCGAGAAACGTTTAACTTCACGATCTCTTTTGTTGTTTATTCGGAATGGTTTACAACGCCCTCTCGAGAGCGAGAATATTTATTATTGGTTTATTTTTTAAAACACTTTAGGAAAAGTGTTTTTGGATTATTTTCTTTTTGTATTTTTATTTTTATAAAAACGATAACTTCCGAGGAAGGGTCTTCAAAACACGTATCGAAAAACAAAATCAAAAATTCGCGTCAACCTTCCCCGGCAGCGGCGCCAAAAACTTGATAAAATCGATTATAGTCCAAGGAATTGCAAAGGAAATATGCAAGACCCGAGTCGTAGTCCCGATGTAGATTGAATGAAATTTAGTGATTCGGGATTTGTGATTCGTGAAGTGAATGTGATAAAAGTGATTGGATTAGGATTACACTACTAACAATGAAATATAGAATAAAAACAACTAATTATACTAAGGGTACAATTAAGCTAAGCATGAAAACCTAAAAACGAAAACCGTAAAAAACGTTACGTGACGAATTTAAAAACGTAAATAAAAATGATTTTCTAAAATTTTAAACCCTAAAAATGCAAATTAATTTTTCTTAAATCCTAAATATAAAAAGAAAATTTTATAAAAAAGAATAATATTTTTTTGACTTTTTAATAATTTTTAATGAATTAAAAACTAATTTAAACTAATTAAATGCTTTAAAAATAGTAAATGAAATTGGAAAAATATGAAATTTTTTGAGAAATTCTAAAATTGAGTTTTCTATCTAGGAAAAATAAGAACATAACTTAATTCAGCTGAAATAAGCTAAACAGCCCAATAAGCACTTTGAAAATAAGCTCAAAATAAGCAAATGATGACCAAATAATCTCAAAAGCTCAAAGATCATGAGATGGACATAATTAAGCTCAAATCTACTAAAAAATCTTAAATAAGCACAAGGGAATAAGCACTTTTAGACTGAACTGATGGTGAAATTAAGGCAGAAAAACAGGCAACTTTTCACAGCCAAATAAGCACTCAAATAAGCTGAACAGATGAAACTAATGGGGGAAAAAGTTTCACAGACCAACTAAGAACTCAAAAAGCACAAAAGCCCTATTTCTAATACCCCAATTGAACTTCAATTTAGCCCTAGAAAAGCTGCTAGTGAGCACAAATTCTAAGAACCCAAACCTGCAGTTTAACTTCTCAACTTTTGCACTAATGATCAACAACTCTCAAATGCACTACAATATCAATATCCACTAATCTCAACAGCAAGCATAACTTCAACTATGATCAATCAAAACTCAGAGATATTACAAATGAACAGTGCTTGATCTAAAGCCTTGAAACAGTCCTTATTTTAGCCTAATTTATCCAACTGATGCACTATATCAACAAATAACAAACTGAATGAGCTTAACTACCAACTTATCAATGATTATCTAAGCTACTTAACAACTAATAAGCAAATCACTGAATCCAACCTATAACTACTGAATCAAACAAAACTCTACTGATGCATAAAAGGAACAAAAAATGAGATTGAAACTTACAAAGTACTTCTCCCTCAGCAAGAACAGAGGGAGTTCACTAAGCTTGCCTGTCTTTAGACAGGCTAGAGGCTTCCATTTCCCCTCCTAGACCATCACTCCAAACAGCCATCACCATGGAAATTGAGAAAGTTGACCACAGTTGACTTTTTTGTAACCTTTTGAGAATAACTAATTTCAACTAACCAAAAACTTCACAATAAGCTAATGAGCTTATATGAGCTTATATAAATGAGAAATCAGCTTATTGAAGCTGGATTTTAGAATATTTTGAATTTTTGAAAGTTTTTTCTATATTTTTGGATTTTTTGGAATAAAATGAACAATAATGAAAAATGCGAATTAAAGTAAGCTGAGTATAGTAAAAACAGGCTAAATAAGCAGTATAAGCTAAAATTAGAACTAAAGAGACACGAATTAAAAGAACATCAAACTAACTTTTTCATTAATGAAACTTTGAAATTACAAACTGAAATTTGAAAATACAACTGAAATGTAAACGATTATACTAAGGAAAGTAATAAATTTGACAAGTAAATAAAGTGGTAACAACTTTTTAATACATAAAAATTGGACATATCTAACTAATGAGGAGAGCTCCCTATTTATAGGCTTCTTCTGAACCTTCCAGGCCTGCCAAGCTAGCAATCCGTGTGCTCCCTGAAGCAATCCAGGCCATCAATCCAAAGCTTTCTCCCTACGCCATGATCTCAGCCGTTTGATCAAGTATATGTGGTGGCTTGTCCAATGGAAGGCTCCCACGTGTCCCTTGTATGCTGTCAGTCCTTCTAGAAACTTTTAATCATTGGGTAATAATTGGTACGAGGTTAATTTATTGGGTACAGTAACTAGGGTTCATGGCAGTGAAAATTGGGGATTTATTGTTTTGGCGCGTGTGTTTGGGGTGTGTGTGTGTTTTTAATAATATAATTTGACTGAGATTTTATTATGGATTGACCGGGTTAAATGTGGGTGAGTATTGGGTCGTGGGGTGATGGATCTGGGTTAAAGGTATGGATTGGGTGATATAATATTGGGCTGGGTTTGGTTGTTTAGAAAAGGGTTGGGTGTATAGGTTTGGTTGGGCTGGGCTAGTTTTAAGGGTTGGATATGGGTTAAGTAGTAGGTTGGGTTATGTTGTTTATTAATCCGGGTTTTAAAGATTTAGGATTTTAAGGTTTTAAGGGACCATTTGTGTAATTGTTGGAATTCTACGGACCATTGCTGCCATTCTTCCAAAATAAATCTAAGGGCTGAACTTGACAAGCTTTGATAATTTGAGGACTTTGGTTGACTTTGACTTTTGAGCATAGATAGCATTCCCGGCTTCGGCTTTGAGTATCTTTCCATCTCTCGTGCTCGTTTTCCCGGTTTTTGCTTGATTTTGTCCATTTTTTGCAATATCCATCCCTGCACGATCATTGATGAAGCGAAAAGTGTACCGCTTTTAGGGGGTCATTTAAGCCCTAAATCGTATTTATTTGATCAAATATTGCCCTAAATCGTTCCTTTTGTCATTTTAGGTACTTTGGAGAAGAAATCTGGAAAAGGAAGCATTTTGGACGTTTTTGGAGCATAAAAGTGAAGAAAACGACAAAGTCTCAAAATCGGCTGGAAAAGTACCTTTGACGGCGTCATGGCTTGGCAAAAAAGGTGGATATGAAAAATACACATGATAAGCCAGATAATTTTACAATGGAAAGTCTGACGGCGTCACCCTTTAAGGTGATCAAGGCCATCACGGTTTAAGTTAAAGCGAGACGGCGTCAAGCCCATTTCTGACGACGTCAACCCTTGATAAGCCAGAGCGGATTTTGGAGCACTAAAGAGGGACGGCGTCAAGAAGGCCATCCGGGAACCCTAGACACGGCGAGGTGACGGCGTCAAGATCTACAACGTGACGCCGTCAGCCCTTAAACTCTATATATAGTTTTGCAATTTTTTGTCATTAGGGTGCAACTTTGTGAGGAGAAACCCTAAGACGAATTTCTGCCATTTTTAAGGGTTTTCATACCCTTGGATCTCCCATGTTTAATTGAAGATAAGTATTCATTTAATCAATCAATATGTCTATGTGTTGTTTGATTATATCTTGTTCTTGTCTTTTGATTAACATGCTAGGCTAGATTTATCTTGTGTTTGCTTAGATCTAATGAAACCTAACTATTGATTATTAGTTGTTAGTGTGTTATTAATTGTATTGGATGATTGTTTATCGATGTTAGGCTTAACAAAACTGGCTTACTTCCTATACGGTAACTTGCTTGAACGTCTTAAGAAACATGAACCAATGCGTACTAACGTTTTTATGGTTGTATTTAATGCATGAGCAAATTCTAGTGATCCCATGTTAGGAGCTTCTTAGCCGGCTCGACATAGGAGTGAAGTAGGAGCTTGTAGAGTTGGGGAAGTACGTACGCCACCCCATGATTGGTATTAAGGACTACACCTGTCATCCACGCAATTAATACACACTAATCAACCGGTAAAAGATAGTCAGGGAGTAAGGAAATCTAAGTAAACACATTTCTCTCCACATAAATTTCACAAACCTTTTCATTTCCAGTTATTTTATTTTATTTGCAATTGTAGTTATTTGGGTTAGTTGACTAGCAACTAATTCCGCCCACTCATTCAAACCCGAGATTTTACTTGCTTTCATAAAATTATAAAAATATAAAAAGAATCTTCCCTCACCCTTAGACCTATTAGAGTAGTTTTTCAATCCTAACGACACTATTCCCTGTGGAGAACGATCAATCCCCCGTACTTACCACTACACTATACTACATCGGTCAGGTACACTGCCTGGTGGGGTTGTAAGCCTCTTGAGATCCCTCGAGAGGTAAAACCTGTGGTAAGGTCGCAAAACCACGCATCAAGTTTTTGGCGCCGCTGCCGGGGAATAGTTATTGTTTAGGTTGAATTTTTTATTTTATTAGGTCTACTCACTAGATTCCTTTCTAGTGAGATTTTTATTTTATTTTTCTAGATTTTCTTTAGTCTATCTTTTTTCTTCGTTTCTTTGTTCGTAACCATTACCATCCGACATCATGGAAGGTGGTAATATCCTTGATCCCAACAACCCACCACCACAACAACACCCACCTCCTAGAGCCCGTACCTTAGGAGACTACTCTCGTCCTAGCCACCATGGCTATCGAAACACCATTGAGCTCACTCAAGGAGCCAATGTCACTCCCTTGCGATCCGACACCATCCGGTTGGTGCAAAGCGGATGCGCATTCCATGGACTTTGTTCCGAAGATCCTAATCTACATCTCAAGGACTTTCTTAAAATCGTTGATTCTATAGACCTTGATGTTGCCACTCGAGAGACGACCCGACTGCGTCTCTTTCAATTCTCTCTGCGGGACCAAGCTAGTCAATGGCTAGAGCGTCTACCCGCATGATCCATTACCTCTTGGGATGATCTCACCACTCGTTTCCTTGCTCAGTTTTTCCCACCAGGAAGAACTACCAAGCTAAGGAATGATATCTTGATGTTCCAACAACGTCAAGGCGAAACCCTCTACGAGGCATGGACTCGATTCAAGGACTTACTCCAAAAAGTCCCTCACCATGGCATAGAACTTTGGCTCCAAGTCCAAATCTTCTATGACCATATCAATCTCTCCACGAGGCAAACCATTGACCAATCGGCTGGTGGTAAGCTACGTGATCTAAGTGCAGAACAATCATGGGCTCTCCTAGAAGACCTTGCTCTTTATGACAACGAAAGTTGGAGTGATCCCCGCGATTTGAATAAAACGGTCAAGGCAATATCTTTGCCTTCGAACAATTCAAGCACTTCCGACCGTAGGATCATAGAACTTGAAGACCAAGTCAAGTTTCTTATGAAATCCTACGAGGCTCCTAAACCTTCAAGCCAAGTGAACAAAATCACTTCTTCATGTGAATTATGTAGTGGTCCCCACGACACTCGTGATTGCATGGAACTCCCCGAACAAGCTTTTGCGGACTACGCATCCTCGCATACCGACGGAGCGGGAGACAAGTGGTACACTTTCAAACCCGAGCCAAACCCCTATGGTGATTCATACAACCCCTCATGGAAAAATCACCCAAACCTTAGGTGGAAACAAAACCAAAACGCACAACAAACCAATTCTTCCAACCCACCTAATCGTTTCCAATCAAGCGGTTCCAACTCAAACCATACTTTCAATAACAATCCTTCCAACAATTATGGTAGTACCAGTAATCTTGAAGGATTGATGTCCAAATTTATGGCATCTCAAGAAGCTCGTTTAGCCAAGTTTGAATCCGAATTCAATCAACAACAAACGGAGATGACCAATAAAATTGACAACTTATTGAAAGCCCTCAATAACCAAGTGCTATCACCTCCACACAAGGACGCTAGGAACACAAATAGTGGACCCCAAGTAAAATACCCCTCTTCATCCAAACAAGTCCACTTCGTCAACATTGTCACTATCAAACCAATTGATAGGAATGAGGATAATAGTGAACCTGAGGATGAGGTTAAGAAAGTCGAGGTTAATAACGAAGTTAGGAAAAATGAGATTGAAGAAGTAGATGATGATGAGGCCTACTTCAAAAGGCTACCCACTAAGGAAGAGCGCGCATATCATACAGACTTATTCGATGACCCCGAGACACCATACTTCCTAGGTAGACCAATTATAAAAATGGGCGACCCTTCTAATCTCAACATACCATGCAACATCGGACATTTGCATGTGTGGAAAGCTTACATAGACCTTAGATCGCCCATAAATATCATGACTAGAGCCCACTACAACTTAATAATGAAAAATCAACTTGGGTATAGGATGTTCCCTGATAAGGGTTGGATGAGTAACTTCACGGGAAGAGTTAAGGGATTACCGGTTTATGTAGGAAACTTCACCTATGTCACTGACTTTGTAATTGTAGAAGATATCCACCCAATAGTCGATGCATCCTTAACTCAAGTAGTTTTTGGAATACCATTTGTTGAGGTCTCTAGAATGACTTATGAACCTTCTTTAGGGATAGTTAGATTTAAGGATGAGACCGATGAGGTAAACTACCAAATGCCATATAAGATAGAGCAATTCCAACACTTGTAAAATGTTGATAAGGAGCTTAAGCAAGCGGTCTACTATAGGAATGATGAGGATAGAAATAAAGGAGTAGACTATGTTATGGAAAGGATATCCGGTTTCTACAAGGATTGTTTGAAATTAGGACCGGAATATAAAACCGGAAAGAAGAATGGCCTAGGAACCGTGACCAATGATGGAGTCACGTAATGTACGCGACTTTGAGTCTAGCTACAAGACTCGTTAATAAAGAAAAGCGCTTCTTGGGAGGCAACCCAAGCTTTATTTGCTTTGTGTGTTTATTTATTTGTTTGTTTGATTTTATTTGCTTCCGTATGTGTGTTTAATTTTTATTATTATTGATTCATGTTCAAAACTAAATTGTGAAAATGCTTTATCTTGTTTTTAACTTCGTCTTAACTACATATAAAGGTATTTTGCAAAAGATAAGTGTAAGGGAAATCCAAATCGGTTTATTAGAACAAAAATGAACATGAATCGTAATAATAATAAATTAACATACATATTCGTATTTGTTTGAGTCAAATGCTTGTATTGAGTCATAATGATATTTTGCAGGATTTCCAGGAAGTAAGGTATAGGTTTTTCCAGAAATTTTCCGGAAACTTAACATGAGAATTCTGTCAGATCATTTCTGACAGCGTCAGGCTTTACAACCTGACGGCGTCAGGTTTTAATTTTCTGAAATTTTTGAAAGTTTTGTTTTCATAAAAAGTTTTTATTAAATCTCTAACTTATAATCTCCAGGAATCTGAAAAATTATCATTCCACAAGCATTATATCCATATATAGAATTTATCCCGCCGATGTTATGCAGGTTTTCGTGTTTGTTTTCTCAGGTTTAACAGGTTATTTTGGACAAGGAGATGTATGTGGAATCAAGCTTTTGGCGATGCTTTAGTCCTGGAGCTTCAACATTCTCTTGGAAGAAGATCTAACCATGTTGCCTCTTTATCCACCAAACGAATCAGGGGAGTATTTGATTTCATTCTTTTACCTTATTTACTTTTACATCTTGTTATTTGAACATTGGGGACAATGTTCATCTTAAGTGTAAGGGGGGGGGGTAAAAATACGATACTGTAGAGAATACAATTGCACTTGATTTTTGTTTGTTTGATGGTAGATGTGTAATAAAACTGAGATAAATACCTGTTAGGGCAATTTTAGTGCCAAATTTAAAATTTTTTACAACATATAGGAGTGAAACTTTGATCTTAATGAGCGTCTCATGGATAGGAGTTATATGACTAGCACAAAAATCGTACCACTAAAAAATTTTCCCCCCCAAATATGTGAGGTTCGCCCCTAGAATTGGTAGAAAAAGCATTTATGCTATGATGTGTGTACCGGTAGTACTTAGATTCTAGAACTTGCGTTAGGACCATTCCGAGGCCACAAGTGAGACTACATTCGTGTAGTTAGATTTACTACATGATAAGAGGCATTAGGATTAACCCATTGTTTTACACCTGTGTTTTTGTTATAATTACATTGGCTACATTGGTCAAGTAATTCTCCCACACCCTTTGCGTTGTACCCATTTTTGGTACACGATACCCCTAGTACACCCCTCAGAGCCTATCTTTTCGTTTCGACCTTTAAGCATTTTACTTAAAGGAAGAATTTGTTACACCCCACTTAAATGTACACCCAAATCGCCTTAGCCTACCTTGCATGCACTCATTTTTAGTGCATTATTGTGACAACATTTGTTTAAACCCCAAGTTAATTATCTAATTGATTAAATGGTTGCTAAGTCGAGTCATATCCTTGTACATGTTGTTTTGGGACGATTTGGACTAATGGGTAAAGTACTAATGTAATGGAGTAATGGGGAAGAACAACATTATTGCCCCCATATGTGCTAAATATTTTAAAAGTACTCAAAGTGTTTATATTATCTTAATTCGAGTCATTAGAATAGTTATTTGTAAAGTTATGTAAAAGTTCAAGTGTAAGGGGAATGCAACGCCCCTATGATGTATTATTTTGGATGGTAGGGCAAGAGTGTATGAAAAAAAAATCGAAAAAATCAAGAAAAATACAAAAAAAATGAGAAAAAGAAAAATAGAAAAAACATACGGACTACCATCCCGTTTCATTTTATGTTTATTTTATGTTTTTGTTATTTTGTTTTTAGCTTAAGTCGAGTCTAGTCTTGGCTTAGCAATGCCATATTGTACATGTAATTAATCAAGATCTTTAACTCGCCACCAGTAAAATATCCCTTATCCAACAAAACCGTGTTTATCATATCCCTACACCTCACGTTATAACCCGTTTAAAAGCCCTCTTTGATAGTTTATCTTAGGTGCTTACGCCTAGTGGAGGAGGTTTTTGATCCTTTCCCAAGCCTATGGTAATCTATTTTCTATGACAGGTAGTGAGATATATTATCCGTTTTCATTTATGAGATTTATTTTGATGACACCTGAGAGATGTGAGTATCTAAACACTACTTGTGAGGTGCTAGTTTGTAATCTCCGTGCTTATTATGATTAAAGTGGAACGACTATTTGTGGTAATTACTTTTATATTAGCGTTAAATGACCCCTAACTTGTATTTTGATTAGAATAAAAGCGCATTTGCTTGAGGACAAGCAAATCTCAAGTGTAAGGGTATTTGATGAAGCAAAAAGTGTACCGCTTTTAGGGGGTCATTTAAGCCCTAAATCGTATTTATTTGATCAAATATTGCCCTAAATCGTTCCTTTTGTCATTTTAGGTACTTTGGAGAAGAAATCAGGAAAAGGAAGCATTTTGGACGTTTTTGGAGCATAAAAGTGAAGAAAACGACAAAGTCTCAAAATCGGCTGGAAAAGTACCTTTGACGGCGTCAAGGATTGCTCTTGACGGCGTCATGGCTTGGCAAAAAAGGTGGATATGAAAAATACACATGATAAGCCAGAGAATTTTACAATGGAAAGTCTGACGGCGTCACCCTTTAAGGTGATCAAGGCCATCACGGTTTAAGTTAAAGCGAGACGGCGTCAAGCCCATTTCTGACGGCATCAACCTTTGATAAGCCAGAGCGGATTTTGGAGCACTAAAGAGGGACGGCGTCAAGAAGGCCATCCGGGAACCCTAGACACTGCGAGGTGACGGCATCAAGATCTATAACGTGACGCCGTCAGCCCTTAAACTCTATATATAGTTTTGCAATTTTTTGTCATTAGGGTGCAACTTTGTGAGGAGAAACCCTAAGACGAATTTCTGCCATTTTTAAGGGTTTTCATACCCTTGGATCTCCCATGTTTAATTGAAGATAAGTATTCATTTAATCAATCAATATGTCTATGTGTTGTTTGATTATATCTTGTTCTTGTCTTTTGATTAACATGCTAGGCTAGATTTATCTTGTGTTTGCTTAGATCTAATGAAACCTAACTATTGATTATTAGTTGTTAGTGTGTTATTAATTGTATTGGATGATTGTTTATCGATGTTAAGCTTAAGAAAGCTGGCTAACTTCCTATACGGTAACTTGCTTGAACGTCTTAAGAAACATGAACCAATGCGTACTAAGGTTTTTATGGTTGTATTTAATGCATGAGCAAATTCTAGTGATCCCATGTTAGGAGCTTCTTAGCCGGCTCGACATAGGAGTGAAGTAGGAGCTTGTAGAGTTGGGTAAGTACGTACGCCACCCCACGATTGATATTAAGGAATACACCCGTCATCCACGCAATTAATACACACTAATCAACCGGTAAAAGATAGTCAGGGAGTAAGGAAATCTAAGTAAACACATTTCTCTCCACATAAGTTTCACAAACCTTTTCATTTCCAGTTATTTTATTTTATTTGCAATTGTAGTTATTTGGGTTAGTTGACTAGCAACTAATTCCGCCCACTCATTCAAACCCGAGATTTTACTTGCTTTCTTAAAATTATAAAAATATAAAAAGAATCTTCCCTCACCCTTAGACCTATTAGAGTAGTTTTTCAATCCTAACGACACTATTCCCTGTGGAGAACGATCAATCCCCCGTACTTACCACTACACTATACTACATCGGTCAGGTACACTGCCTGGTGGGGTTGTAAGCCTCTTGAGATCCCTCGAGAGGTAAAACCTGTTGTAAGGTCGCAAAACCACGCATCAATCATAAACACAAAAACACGAAATATTTGACATAATTGGTTAGTTTTTGGTCTATTTGGGTCCGGTTTTGGCCTAATAAAGGTATGTGAATTAACACATACCAATATGCAATCTCCGAAGTCGCTCAAGGAAATGCAGAGTTTAAGCGGAAAGCTAGCGGCTCTAAACCGTTTCCTATCTAGATCGGCAGAAAGAGCACTTCCGTTTTTTGACACATTGAAAAATATCACGAAGGAGAATTAAGACGAATACCGCTGGACGGAACAGGCCGAATCGGCTTTTTAGGAGATGAGAAAGATGATCCTCGAGCTTCCTTACCTGACAACTCCAAAACCGAAGGAGGACTTGTATGTATACCTAGCGGCATCAAAGGAAGCAATGAGCGGAGTAATTTTGGTAGAAAGGGACGGGAGGCAAATACCAGTACATTACGTTAGCCGAACGCTACATGAGGCCGAAAAGAATTACGCTCCGGTTGAAAAACTAGCCTTAGCTCTGTTACACCTATCAAGAAGACTTAGAAGATATTTCGAGGCTCACCCGATAAAAGTCATCACTGATCAACCTATTAAGCAGATACTGAACAAGGCGGAAGCGTCCGAGAGATTAGCCAAGTATACTTTGGAGCTAGGGGCTTATAACATTGTATACATACCCCGGAATGCTGTCAAGGGACAAGTCCTAGCGGACTTCATAGCGGAAATACCGCTGAACTCGTCCGACCGGGTTCTGGCAGAAGGGGGCAAGGAGATATGTAACATCTGCGGCCAAAAAGAGTGGGTGTTATACATCGACGGAGCATCTAGCAAGTCGGGCGCCGGTGCAGGTCTGGTGCTAATCGATCCGGACCAAACAGAATACACCTACGCCATTCGGCTAAGCTTTAAAAGCACCAACAATGAAGCGGAGTACGAGGCCTTACTGGCGGGGTTGAGAATCGCCCGAAAAATGAGGGTGCATGTGTTGGAAGTCAGGGTGGATTCTAATTTGGTGGCGAGCCAAATTAATGGGGATTTTGTTGCGAACAAAGAAAGCATGATACAATACCTAGCCAAGGCCAAAGAATATATTGCATGCTTTGATCAATTCAAAATCCGGAACATTCCGAGAGCGCAAAATCAGAAGGCAGGTATACTTAGTAAACTGGCATCCATGGCATTCGATCATCTGACGAAAGAGATCCTTGTAGAGGTCCTAGAGAAACCGTCGACGGAAGAAGAAGTGGTTAGCGCCATTGTGAAAGAAGAGGAGGATAACTGGATGACCCCAATCATTCGGTGTAAACAGGAAGGCGTTTGGCCGGAAGACCAAAACGAGGCTCGGGCTCTCCGGGTGAAGATAAGCCAGTATACTCTAGTTGACGATGTGCTTTTCAAAAAATCTTACCTGGGCCCAATGTTAAGATGTGTCGGACAACTTCAGGCGAATTACATAATCCGGGAGGTGCATGAAGGAGCATGTGGGATGCACTCCGGGCCACGGTCCGTGGTGGCGAAGTTGATGCGGCAAGGTTATTATTGGCCAACTATGCACCGGGACACTAGAGAGGTGATTCAGAAATGTGATTCTTGTCAGATACACGCACCTATTTCGAAGCTCCCAAAAATCGTAATGACTTCAATCATGGCCCCATGGCCGTTCTACCAGTGGGGTATGGAAATGTTGGGACCCCTGCCAGAAGCTCCGGGAAAAATCTAGTTTGTTATTGTGGCAATCGACTATTTCACTAAATGGATGGAGGCTAAACCGTTGGTCCGAACGACCGGGAAAGAGGTCAAGAAGTTTGTCTGGGAGAATATAGTATGCAGGTTTGGATTACCGAGGGTAATTGTCAAGGACAACGGGAGCAACTTCATTCACGATCCTTTCAAAAGCTGGTGCGAGAGGTTGAATATAACCCAGATAAACACTGCTGTGGCCTATCCTCAAGCTAATGGGTTAGTCGAAAGGGCAAACAAGAGTCTTATGAAAGGGTTCAAATCAAGGCTCGGCAGGGAGAGAGCCGGATGGGTAGACGAATTGCCGAACATCTTGTGGGCACACCGTACTTCTTTGAAGACAAGCAATGGAGAAACACCATTCAGCCTCACGTATGGTAGTGAAGCGGTTATCCCGGCGGAAATAGGAATTGCCAACCTTCCGGACTATGGTAACAGAAGAAAAGGAAAACGACGAGGGAATCAGCCTAAACCTCGACCTACTACAAGAGCGAAGAGAGATGGCTGCAATCCGGGACGCGAAATACAAGAAGAAGATAGAACAATATTATAACCAAAGGGTTCGCGCCGATTCGTTCAAGGTAAGTGTACAAATTCAGATAACTCTCTTAAAATGAAATGTTGTCACAATACACAATTATTTCATTCCAATTACAACTTGTTTTTATTATGACTAACGTAAGAAATGAAAATACCTTCACAATCAAAGGTAGGTGATTTTGTATACCGAAGGAATGAGGCAAGCAGGGTCGAAAATCAAGGAAAGCTGGGACCCAATTGGGAAGGACTGTACCGGGTCGTGGAAGCATACCAAACCGGGTCATACAAATTGGAAACGATGGAGGAAAAAGAAGTGCCACGAACATGGCATGCCGTCAACCTTAGAAAGTGTTTTTTGTAAATGTATGACTAATATATCTAATGTAATGTCCGAAAGGACTTGATTGACCATTTGAATGACAAATTCAGCTATCCCACCATTAAAGGGGAGCAATTTTCTCTACATATTATGTTCTTACGTTACTTATTACATTCTGAACATAAGCCGAAAGTGACCCCTCCGAGAGGCTCGCGACCTCTGGAGATCAGTGGTCAATGTTCAAAGATGGTTCATACCCAAAAAGAGGTTGCCATACAACTATGGCAAAAAGGCCGAACGGCACCCAAAAAGGGGTCGCCGCACAACTATGGCAAAAAGGCCGAACGGCACCCAAAAAGGGGTCGCCGCACAACTATGGCAAAAAGGCCGAACGGCACCCAAAAAGGGGTCGCCACACAACTATGGCAAAAAGGCCGAACGGCACCCAAAAAGGGGTCGCCGCACAACTATGGCAAAAAAGCCGAACGGCGCCCAAAAGGGGGTCGCCGCACAACTCAGGCAAAACGCCCGGAGTTGACTCACGCCCAAAAAGGGGATGCCAAAAAAAGGCCAAGGCAAAAAGGCCGAACGGCACCCAAAAAGGGGTCGCCACACAACTATGGCAAAAAAGCTGAACGGCGCCCAAAAAGGGGGTCGCCGCACAACTCAGGCAAAACGCCCGGAGTTGACTCACGCCCAAAAAGGGGATGCCAAAAAAAGGCCAAGGCAAACAGGCCGAAGGGCCATATAGTCTCAAATCTCTAGAAAGACACAAAATAAAGTGGCCGTGCCAACCCAAGGAGTGAGTCATCTCGGAACGCGGGTAATATAATGCAAAAAAAAAAAAAAAAAAAAAAAAAAAAAAAAAAAAAAAAAAAAAAACGCAACACATTTTGTAACTAAGGAAGCAACTGGCACAGACAATTTAAAAAGATATACAAAATAGCATATGATTCATACAATTTATAAGTTGTTACATTCATCCGAACCATGGTAATTGTTCACAAACCTAGTCTAACGGCCCCAAGGCCTTACATTTTCCAATGATTGTTGCCAAAGTAACAAAGATTTAAAAAGCTTCACATAACATCCAGAGTGGCTTGAATCCGTAGTCAAAACGGAGACACCCAGACGTCACAAACAAACAACTCTTTTCAGGGAGCAGCGACATTTTCCTCCGCGGTAGTATCTTCAACAGAGGGCCCTTCGGTGGAAGTAACCTCGGGAATAGGTCCGGTAGTCTCGGCGGGCCTGGATGGAGCGGGATCAGGAAATATATCCATTATTTTGGCAAGAGATTTGTGGTAAGCGTTACTGATCTTCTTGACATATGGATATTCCGCAAAAAAGAGTCCGTCATACAAAGGCTGTAATTTTTCTTCGGATTCCATGTCCAAGTTATCCACATCTGCCAGAACCTTAGCCACTTCCTCCGGCGAACGGTCCAAGGAAGCACCATCTAAAAATCCTGACTGAGAAGACAGACTAAAGGGAACAGCCAAGCATTTTCTGTACTCGTGACTGTTCAAGAGCCGACGGACCATTTCCAGAATAAACTCCTTCACCACCTTAAACCGTTCCATTTCCGTTTGGCCCATTTTGACGGCCAGGTCCCTTCTCTCCTGATGAAGTTCTGAATTTTCTTTCTCTTCCTTACTAAGTTTAACCTTGGTCTCGTCCAACACAGCTTCCAACGCACTGACCCGCTCCGCGAAAACCTTCCTCTCTTCGTCCCTCTCCTTCTCCAGCTCGGAGATACGACCCATTAGCTCCGACTCCCTCACCATAAAGTTAGTATGCTCATGCCTCAGTTTCTGAAGCTCCTCCACCTCTTGGGCTGCATTCCCGCACTTTTCATGGGTGCGGTACAATTCCTTGTACTCCTGAAGGAGGGACTCAAATCGGAATAAGATATCCGACTGAGCTGCGGCCCCCCGGCCCAACAACATCCAGGCCCTCTGAGCAGCCTCCGCATCACCCAAGCTTTCCAGATATGACTCCTCCCGGGGAGTAGGCAGATTTAGCATTAAGTCCCTGCAGACTTTCCAGCTATCCAAACGGTCATCTTTCCTGATCGACCACCCCGGGATAAACAATGCTTCCAGATTGTCATCACCTGTAATCTTTTCCTTGCCACGGCCGGAAGCAGTAGTAGAGGAACCTCCTGAAAGAAGAGTAAACGACATGACCATTATTGATAATATGTATAAAAAAAGAGAGAATAGAAGAAAAATGCACAAGATAAACGCATCCAAATAGATTACCAACATCAGCAGCTTCAAACACGGGGCCTGCACCCTCAGCAACCTCCAGTCGCTTCCTCATCTCCTCCGGACGCAATGACCGAATGGGGGCATGCTTAGGAATGGCCTCCGAAGAGTCTTGATCCAGATCCACCACGTGGATATCATCTGTCGATCTGCTTCGTTTGGCCGGACGGATCACACCGCTTCCTCCCTCGCCACGCTGGACGCGAATTCTGGTCTGGCTGACCTTTCCTCCCTGCTGGGACTGAAGAGCTAGTCGGGCGGCAGCTTGTTCTTGTTTTCTTCGTTTGGCCTCTAGAACCTTCTCATCATCCACCTCGACCTTCTTCTGTTCGGCCTTTTTCTCAGGAATATCCGCATTGGAGGGGGCCGGGGCAGTAACATGTAACACATGGGACTGACCCTCGCGGTATTCATCTCCCTTGACTATGGAGGCACCCTTTCGGATCTTGGGCTTGATCAAATACTCAGACATTGTTATAGCTGCGGAAAGTAAGAATGCAAGACAGTTAGAAATAAACATGCATGAATACACAAAAAAGAAGGGGGCAAAGACAAAGGCTGAAAGGCTATACCCTTTCCCTCGGCATCCCTAAGCGCCGCCCGATAACCGGGATGCTCCCAATGAGAAGTCAGCCCAACGGCATAAAGAAAACCCGGAGGAATTGGGATAAGATCGATCACATTCTCAGACAGCCTGTCGGCATCTTCAACATTAAACTCACCCTTCGGAAAGGGGTCCGAGATGTCCGAGTCATGGTGCCTCCAAGGCATCGCGAATGGAATAGCTCGCCTGTCTATCAGAAAAAAATTGTGTTTCCAGCCTTTCAGACCGGTCAGAATCTCCCTGAAGCAAACCCTTTTCTCCTTGCCGCTCCTCTTCTCAAAGGAAAACCAGTGACCTTGTTTACTTAACTTATAGAAGGCCCGGAATAGAGAAGTGGTGGGGGTGATGTGCAAGCTTCTGCTATACACCTCAAAGAGAGTCGCGCGATGTAAACCTAACGGAACCAGCTGAGAAATATGTACCTTGTAGTATTTAATGATATCTAGCAAAAATGTGGAAAAATGCATGCTAAGGTTGCCCTCATAAAAATACTCCAACTACAGACTGATGATGTACCCTCCTAATAGGTTGAAGGACTCCCCTTTGAGCCTGTAGAAAGCCCTCCATTCGGAGGCCCAGGTTAAACTCCTAACACATTTCATTGGCGTAAAACCATTCATCTACGAAGTGGTTACCATGTGGGAACCCGCCAATCGAAGCCCTAATCCCTTCGGGGTATCCCTCTCGAAGGGACTACAACGGAGAACCCTCTTGACCTGGTCATACCCACGTTCCCTCTTCCCTTAGGCTTTCCCGCCAAGGAAGAGATCGTGGGCTACAAAGCCCTAGCGGTTACCACAAATCATGGGACGCCCCCATGATCTCCGAAAAAAGTGAAACCGCCCACTAAGGCCTATTTCTCTCCTATAAATAGCTTAGTTAGGCAAGAAAAATGTAAGTTAACTTCACTCTCGTCATTTACAACCTACCTAAACATTACACATACTTACTCGCACGCCGGAGGTGGTTCGCAGGGTCCATCCCCTGCGCAATCACTTAACGTAGTGTTTTAGTATTTCTTATTTCATGTTAAGAACAAGCTTGGCGCAACCTCAACACCCCATAATTCCTTTGATCACCATCGAAGGCCTGGTAATGCATCTATTTGTACAATCAGTGGCGCCATCCGTGGGACCGCTACAATTGGTCTCGTTATTTCCAAGCTTATAACCAACCAACTACTTTCACTATTATTCCGGCATGGATCAAGGAAGAGAAGATACTCCCCCACCGGGTTTCTCTACCTTGGCACCAATACCAATCAACGACTCTAACAACCTTCCCCCAATAACCGCCTCCACATTCACAACATGTTCTCACCCAGAAACATAACCTAACCATCATGCTTCGACATCGGCTAATCCGGAGCCTATCATTAGCCCAGCCTTTGTCGAAGCCAACCACAAAGTATTAGAATCGCTCTTAAGGGCTCGCAAAAGGCAAGTCCGAAATTTTGAAATGCGAAGGGAGTTGGAATACTCAAGTGAAGAGTACAATGAAGAAACGGAAGCAGAGCCCAGGCCTCCGACTCATGGACCAATACTCTCAGCCCTGAGGATTGGGTTACCAGTTGGTCAGAGGCTAAGCCGAAGGTCCGTTGGTTTTGAAAGAGTCCCAGAGAGGGCTCCGACAAGAAGAGAAGGGGTGGTTACGGAAGGCTCCAATGGAAGGAGCCAACGAAGGGAAGAAGGGGGGTTAATCTACCCCCGTTGTTAGCAGCTCATCTTGGGAGGACTGAAGCTGGGGTTCCGTTGCAGCCTTCTCACGCATCAGGCGTTTAAGGCAATCCATCTACAATTAATATGGGAGGAAATCATCCTCCCAATGGTATGTACCCCCCATTCCAAACTCAGTCTTATCCTCAAAGTTTGTATCCTCCAATTATTGGACAGCCTAATAACCCAATTCTTCCTCAACCTTATGGGAGCATACCCTTCGGGCATCCTATGGCGTACCCTCCGTACGCCCCGGGAAACGGTTATCCGTTCGCCATAAACACGTCTTATCAGTCTTACCCAAACCAAACTCCTATGGGAATGCCCCCAAACAATAATCCTTACAATACTGTCCCTATGTATGCACCACCTTGTAATTGTCTATACTCGGACCCTATGGGTTCGGCTACACCCTTCGTTAGGTGGATAGAGGATTACCCATTACCTGATGGGTTGAAAATGCCTTCACATATTGGGACTTATGATGGGAAGGGGGATCCGGACAATTTCCTACATTTGTTCGAAGGGGCTATTAAGATGCAAAAGTGGGTTATACCTGTGGCCTGTCACATGTTTACTTATACCCTGCGGGATTCTGCCCGTATCTGGTGGAATGGGCAGAAGCCTGGCAGCATTGTCAATCTCGATGATCTCAAGGCTAAGTTCCGATCACACTTCAGTCAGCAAAAGAAGTTTACTAGGACCCATCTTATGGTGCAAAACATTAAACAAAAGGAAAACGAAAGCACAAGGGCCTTCGTTACTAGGTACACCGATGAAACTTTGTAAATTATGGGTCTTCATGAGGATCAGCGTATCTCAGGTTTCGTACATGGCCTTCGAAATCGGAGTTTGGTGGAGTTCTTATCCACTGACCTTCCGACAACTTACAAAGGCTTAATGGAAAAGACATACACTTGAATTGAAGCAAAGGAGGTATCCACTAATGGTGCTCCGATCGATAGGGACAACAACAGTAACTCCTCAAAGTGGGAAAGGTCAAAGAACAAGAACAAAAACAGAGACAGGTTTTCTTCATATAAAGGCCCTAACCACGGTTTGCTAGGAAGTTTAAGTAAATCTCCGAAGAAAATACTTACTATGGAGAGGGCTGCTAAAGCTTTTGAAGCACCCCCTCGCATGACAAGCAAGGGTAAGAACAGGGATACGAGCAAATATTATTTTTTTCATGAAGATTATGGCCATGATAAGAATAGTTGCAGAGAGCTAAAGAAATAGATAGAAGAAGCTGTAAAGTCCGGGCAATTGGCGCATTTGGTAAATGTATAAAGAAGGGAAAGGAAAAAATGTCCGATACTCAATTGGCTAAAGACACTACTCCTCTCGAGGCCCCAATACTCATGGTTCATTGGGGCGAAGCCGGTTTAAAAAGAAAGGTGATGAAGCGGGAAGTAGACGAAGTGGGGGAGGTAACTGATGATGTACCCTCCTAACGGGTCGAAGGACTCCCCTTCGAGTCTGTAGAAAGCCCTCCCTTCGGAGGCCCAGGTTAACCTTCTAATACGTTTCATTGGCGTAAAACCATTCGCCTGCGAATGGTTACCATGAGGGAATCCGCCAATCGAAGCCCTAAGCCCTTCGGGGTATTCTTGACGAAGGGACTAACACGAAGGATCATCCAGACCTGGTCAAACCCACGTCTCCTCTATCCTTTGGCTTCCCGCCAAAACAGAGATCGTGGGCTACAAAGCCCTAGCGGTTACCACTTTCCATGGGACGCCCCCATGATCTCCGATCTATGTGCAACCGCCCACTATGTCCTATTTCTCCCCTATAAATAGCATAGTCGGGCCAAGAACAATGTAAGTAATTTCAAGTGAACCTCACTCTCTAAATTTACGACCTACATTACCATCACACATACTTACTCGCACGCCGGAGGTGGTTCGCAGGGTCCAACCCCTGCGCAATCACTTAACGTAGTGTCTTTGTATTTCTTATTTTCAGGTTAAGAACAAGCTTGGCGTAATCTCAACACCCCATTATTCCTTTGATCACCATCGAAGGCTTGGTTGACGAATATTTGTTCAATCAGTGGCGCCATCCGTGGGACCGCTACAATTGGTCTCGTTAATTCCGAGCTTTTAACCTACCAACCAATTTCACTATTATTCCGGCATGGATCAAGGGAGAGAAGATACTCCCCCACCGGGCTTCTCTACCTTAACACCAATACCAGTCGACGACCCTAACAATCTTCCCCCAATAACCGCCTCCACTTTCACAACACGTTCTCACCAAGAAATCACAACCAACAATCATGCTTCGACATCAGCCAACCCAGAACCTGTCATTAGCCCAGCCTTTGTCGAAGCCAACCATGAAGTGTTAGAAACCCTTTTAAGGGCTCGCAACAGGCAAGTCAGGAATGCTGAGGTACGAAAGGAGTTGGAATACTCGAGTGAAGAGTATGATGAGGAAATGGAGATGGAACCTAGGCCTCCGACCCAAGGACCAACCCTATCTGCCTTAAGGATTGGTTCTCCAGTTGGCCGAAGGCTAAGCAAAAGGTCTGTTGGTTTCGAAGGAGTCCCCGAGAGGGCTCCGACAAGACGAGAAGGGGCGGTTGCCGAAGGCTCTAAGGGTAGGAGTCAGCTTAGGGAAGAAAGGGGGATGACTTTACCTCCATTACTAGCCGCTCATCTTGGAAGAACTGAAGCCGGGTTCCGTTGCAGCCTTCTCACGCGTCAGGCGTAGAAGGCAATCCGTCTACAATCAATATGGGAGGAAATCTTCCTCCCAATGGTATGTACCCCCCGTTCCAAACTCAGTCTTATCCTCAAAATTTATATCCGCCTATAAATGGACAGCCTAATAACCCAAGCTTCCCTCAAAATTATGGGAGCATGCCCTTCGACCACCCTATGGCGTACCCTCCATACGCCATGGGAAACAGTTACCCGTTTGCCATGAGCACACCTTATCAGTCCTACCCAGGCCAAACTCCTATGGGAATGCCCCCAAACAGCAATCCATACAATACAGTCCCCATGTACGCACCACCTTATAATTGTCTATATTCAGACCCTATGGGTTCAGCTACACCCTTCGTTAGATGGATAGAAGATCACCCATTGCCTGATGGTTTGAAAATGCCTTCACATGTCGGGACTTATGATGGGAAAGGGGATCCGGACAACTTCTTACACTTGTTCGAAGGGGCTATCAAAATGCAAAAGTGGGTTATGCCGGTGGCCTGTCATATGTTTACTTACACCCTTCGGGATTCTGCTCGTATTTGGTGGAATGGGCAAAAGCCCGGTAGCATTGTCAATCTTGATGATCTCAAAGCTAAGTTCCGGTCCCACTTCAGTCAGCAAAAGAAATTCACAAGGACTCATTTAACGGTGCACAACATCAAACAAAAAGAAAATGAAAGCACCAGGGCCTTCGTTACTAGGTACACTGATGAGACTTTGCAAATTTTGGGTCTTCATGAAGATCAACGTATTTCCGGTTTCGTACATGGCCTTCGGAATCGGAGTTTGGTGGAATTCTTGTCCACCGACCTTCCGACAACTTACAAGGGCCTGACCGAGAAGACGTACACTTGGATCGAAGCCAAAGAGGTATCCACTAATGGGGCTCCGATAGATAAGGATAGCAACAACAAGTTTTCGAAGCATTCCGCGTGGGAAGGGTCCAAGAACAAGAACAAGAACAGAGATAGATTCTCTCCTTACAACAAAGTCCCCAACCATGGTTTGTTGAGCAGTCTAACGAAGTCTCCAAAGGAAATACTCGCTACGGAGAGGGTAGCCAAAGCCTTCGAAACGCCTCCCCGTATGACAAGTAAAGTAAAGAACAGGGATACCAGCAAGTACTGTCACTTCCACGAAAATTATGGTCACGACACAAACAGTTGTAGAGAGCTGAAGAAACAGATAGAGGAGGCTGTGAAGTCCGGGCAATTAGCACATTTGATTAAAGGTATAAAGAGGGAAAAGGAAGAGACAATCGATACCACTCCCCCCGAAGCCCCCATACTCATGGTCCGATGGGGCGAAGCCAGCTTAAAAAGAAAGGTAACAGAGGGCAACGGAGTAGGGGAGGTGACTTTTCCTCCTCTCGCAGGTCAAATCCCTTCAAATGATCCGGTCGTAATCAAAGTCCTCATTTCCAACCGGGAAGTGAATAGAGCCTATATGGACTGCGTAAGCTCCTGCGAAATCATCTACGAGCACTGTTTCCTCAAGCTTAATTCTACAATCAGGTCACAACGAATTGACTCGAAGATACCTTTGGTAGGGTTTTCTGGCGAGCATTCATGGCCTCTGGGAGAAGTTCCGTTGGAAATAACTATTGGAGAAGGCAAGCTCACAAGGACAGAAACCCTCATGTTCGCTATCGTAAGGTCCAGCTCTCCTTACAATTTGTTGATAGGAAGGACCGCAATGCAAAAAATGGGAATCGTAGTCTCTACCATACACGCAGCGGTAAAGTTCCATACACCATATGGGATAGGCACCGTCCTCTCCACTTACAATCAAGAACATACGGGAATTAACCTTAAAAAGATTAGAGAGAGTCCGGAGGAGCCTCCGAAGGTTATCCTAAGCTGTACAGACGCTGAAGAACGTATCATAGTGAATGAGCTCTATCCAGAGCAAATGGTGGTAATCGGAAAGCAACTCCCTACTAACTTCAAAGCAGACTTGGAGAAGCTTCTCAGAGCCAACAAAGACGTATTCGCATGGACGTATTCAGATATGACCGGGGTTCCTAGGACTCTCATGATCGATGGTAAGCCTTTCGGTACAGAACATAAGCTTAACGAGTTCAAGCACATTGAACCAATTAAGCAAAAACGACGAAGCCTAGCACCAGAAAGAAGTGCAGCCGCCTGTAAAGAGGTAGATGAGCTTGTGCAAGCTGGAATCCTCAGAGAAGTGAAATACCAAACTTGGGTTGCTAACCCAGTAATGGTAAAGAAAAGCGATGGAGGGTGGCGTATGTGTGTTGACTTCACCGACATCAACAAAGCCTGCCCGAAGGACTGCTACCCTCTACCAGAAATTGATTGGAAGGTCGAATCCCTTTCAGGTTTCCGTTTGAAATGCTTTCTTGATGCCTACAAAGGGTACCACCAAATACAAATGGCAAAGGAGGACGAAGAGAAAACAGCCTTTTACACAGGAAAGGGTGTCTATTGTTACAAGAAGATGCCCTTCGGCTTAAAGAACGCAGGGGCTACTTATCAACGATTAGTAGACAAGGCTTTCCATAAGCAAATCGGAAGGAACTTGGAAGCCTACGTCGATGACATGGTAATCAAAAGCAGAACTGAAGAGGACCTCCTCTCTGACATTCAAGAGACCTTCGATCAATTACGGGCAATCAACATGAAACTTAACCCCAAAAAGTGTTCCTTTGGCATGGAGGAAGGGAAATTCTTGGGGCATTTGATAACGAAGCAAGGGATTAAGGCCAATCCTTCGAAAGTTAAAGCCATTACTGATCTTCAGGCTCCAAAGTCATTAAAGGAAGTCCAAAGCCTCAATGGGAAGCTTGCGGCACTTAGCAGGTTCCTTTCGAAAGGGGCAGATCGTTCTTTACCATTCTTCAAAACACTCAAAGGGTGCACAGATAAAAAGACTTTCCAATGGAGTTGCGAAGCGGAAGCAGCTTTCGAAAAGCTAAAAGAATTCATAGAAATCTTACCAACACTGACGGCCCCAATCAAAGGTGAAGTGTTGTTCATATACATTGCGGCTTCCTTCGAAAGCATCAGCGCGGTGCTTTTAGCCGAAAGGGAAAAGAAACAAGTCCCAATATACTTTGTTAGCAGGGTTCTACAAGGAGCTGAGCTAAACTATCCGGAGTTGGAAAAGCTAATCCTTGCTTTGGTTTATGCTGCGAGACGCCTTCAAAGATACTTTCAGGCTCATCCCATCACAGTCTTGACTGATAAATCTATCAGACAGATATTGTCGAAACCCGAGAAATCAGGAAGGGTAGCCAAATGGGCCATTGAATTGGGAGAGCATGAAATAGAATATAAAGGTCGAAACTCCGTCAAGGGCCAGGTACTGGCGGATTTCCTAGCAGAAACGCCCTCCGGACCTAGCAAAGACAAAGAGGTCCCTAAGCGACAGCCCTCGAAGACGATCGAAGGATGGAAGCTGTACACAGATGGAGCCTCAAGTTCCGATGGTTCGGGAGCAGGTTTAATGTTGGTCAGCCCGGAAGGAAAAGAGTGTACTTATGCACTCCGATTTGAGTTCGAAGCCACCAACAACGAAGCCGAATACGAAGCTCTGCTAGCGGGACTTCGGCTAGCAAAAGAAATGGAAGTTCAAAATCTGTCCATTTTCGTAGATTCCCAACTAGTCGCCAATCAAGTCAAGGGCTCCTATGAAGCAAGACAGCACACCATCAAACAGTATCTGGAAAAGGCTAAGGAACTTCTCCAAGGTTTCGAAACCTATGATATAGTACATGTCCGCAGAAATCAGAACAAGAAAGCAGATGCCCTAAGCAAATTGGCGTCAATGGCGTTTGCTCATTTAACAAAGGAGGTTCTGGTAGAAGTATTGGCTGATAGGTCAATCGAACGAGGCGAAGTTTCAGACATTGTAACTGAGGAGGGCACCAACTGGATGACTCCAATTAGGGAGTACTTGATCAGCGGCATCTTGCCAGAAGACCCTAAACTAGCTCGAAAGGTCCGTATAAAAGCTCCCCAATACAGACTTATTGGGGATAATCTATACAGGAAATCCTTCTTATCACCGTGGCTTCGTTGTGTAGGGCCGAAACAGGCTTCGAATATCATATATGAAGTTCACGAAGGCTCTTGCGGGTTACATGCTGGCCCTCGCTCCGTTGTCTCAAAAGTAATGAAGCTCGGGTATTATTGGCCATCCATGCACAGGGATGCCATGGAAATAATACAAAAGTGTGAAGCATGTCAGATCCATTCCAAGGTCCCAAGAATGCCTAAGCAAGATATGACCTCCGTTACGTCAGCATGGCCTTTCTGCCAATGGGGAATTGACATAGTCGGACCCCTTCCAGTTGCTCCAGGGGGAGTAAAGTTTTTGGTTGTAGCCATAGACTACTTTACCAAATGGGTTGAAGCGAAGCCCTTGGCATCAGTGACAGGAAGACATATGGAGAAATTCGTATGGGAACACATAATCTGTCGTTTCGGTGTCCCTCACATTATCATCTCCGACAATGGAAAGCAGTTTGCCGAAGGGGTGTTCCCAACCTTCTGCGAAGGTCTTAAGATCAAACAGTCATTCACTTCCGTTTATCATCCCCAAGGTAATGGGCAAGTAGAAGTTACGAACCGGGATATCATAGAAGGAATCGAAAAGAGATTGGGACGAAGCCATCATGGGTGGGTAGACGAGTTGCCCCAAGTTTTGTGGGCACATAGGACGCACCCTAAGTCAAGCCACGGGGAGACTCCTTTTAGCCTCACCTATGGAACGGAAGCTGTTATACCCTCTGAAATAAGCATCGAAACGGAACGCATCGTGAACTTTGAAGAATGGACAAATAATGAAAAGGTTCGAGAAAATCTTGATCTTCTGGAAGAAAGAAGAGAAATAGCTTCGATCAGGGAGGCTGCCCACAAACAGAAGATTGAAAAGTACTATAACAGCCGAGTTCGACCTTCCACACTCAAGCCAGGTGACTATGTCCTTCGTCTGAATAGCGCAAGCAAAGCTGAATACGAAGGAAAACTAGGGCCAACGTGGGAAGGGCCCTACGTTATATCAGAAGCCTACGGCAATGGCGCGTACAAGCTCGCAACGCTTAAAGGGGAAGTCATGGATAGAACTTGGAACGGTACTAACCTTCGTAAGTTTTACATATAAAACTTACTACTCATCTTGTTTTTCAAATTTCATGTAACGCATTCTTCTCATTCGGGGAAAGAAGCATTAATGGTAGGTGTCCTAGTATTCATTTCTTAAAATGATGTAATCCTCCCTACCCAATTAATGATATAACGCATTTCCCTCAAATCTCTTGTTTCGTTCTTTACAACAAAGATTTGTCCAGCCAAGTAGTGTAAAAGTTTCAATGTCGAAGGATGTGGCAAGGCACAAGCCTTGTATATATGTAACATCCAGTATAATTCACATTAACTTTCCTATGAAGTCTTAGGGTATTAAAAGCCCTTTGCTACTTAAGGATAAAGGCGGAGTGGGTCGCGACCCTCTGTCGCAATCAAATTATACGATTGCTTAAAATCTTGGTCCAAAATACACACAATAAGGTTA
Source organism: Artemisia tridentata subsp. tridentata (assembly GCA_021014915.2). Lineage (NCBI taxonomy): Eukaryota > Viridiplantae > Streptophyta > Magnoliopsida > Asterales > Asteraceae > Artemisia > Artemisia tridentata. The sequence goes on from CP139508.1 coordinate 444,503,206, forward strand.
TAACCTTAGGTTGTATGTGTACGCTCTTGAAGTGAGCGTAAGAGAAGATAAACATGACAAGAAGAGTGGGACATATTCCACTAAATTATAACAAACAAAGGCTACGTAAAGTCTTAGTCACAAAAAGGACGATTGTCTAAAGTTACTGGTCGAAGCCCAGCGACACAAAAGATAAATTGTTCAAACAAAAATAAAAGATAAAATTATAGCATGGTGGGGACCATTTCAAGGTAGAGCAGAGTTGGATTTCCTTGTTGAGGATGAAGGTTGGATCTTCATAGGCTTCTTTGCCAACAGCTCCTCAATTGAAGCCAATGGATCTTTGGTCACTTCGGAAAGATATGGGTACTTTGTTGAAATAAAAGCATCACCAGCTTCATCAAACTCTCGCTCCGAATTGGGGCGATAGTAAGATACCTCCGACAAAACAACGGGTTTCTTTGTTTTGGCAATTTCTTCCAAGGCGGTACACGTTCCGTAGAAGATGGCTGCGTTCACAAGCCTCCCAATAACTTCCCCTACCTCATCGCTACGATACAGTTCCATAGCAACATGAGGAACAACTCTTGAAACTACCTCAGCTCGGTCCCTCTCCAAGATTTGCAGTTGGGATTCAAGATCGTGGAGTTTATCAACCACGTTAACCTCCTGCTCAGCTAGCCTAGACCTTTCAATCTCTAGGCTTGTACATTTAGACTCAAGCGCGGCAATTTGGGCTCTATAGATGGAAACTTTGGACTCCTCAATCTTCAATTTATTACACCTCTCCTGGGATTCTTTCAGTTGGATTTCGAGTCTGTTAATTTTGACCCGCATATCTCGTACGAAGGGGTTCTTCTCAAAGTCCTCCATCACCTCTTTACACTTAGCCTCCAACTTATCATATCCCTGATCCTTAGCTTTTTCTTTAGCTAAAATAGCATCCATTTTTACCCTCGCATCCAACAACGTTTGCATTAATTCCCTTGTTCGAGAATTAAGATGATTATCCAAAATAACCTGCCTAGCGTAACTTTTGGAGTGAAAATCGCAGAGTTCTTCAATAGACATGTTATTCAAAACTCCTTTCCAGCTGGTAGGCGTCATTTTGTCAACCAATTGTCGACAGGCATGTGCATTAGGAAGTTCCACAACATCGGGAAGGCCTGACAAAGCATGGAAAACAAGTTATATGGCGAATGGCTTTCGATACGCATGAAAGATGCTAGCTTACTTGGAGTAGGATCACAAGGGATCGTTAGAGGCGTGGGTATAAAAGTTTTAGAGTGTGATCCTTTGGCTTTCACAACTCTCGTTGGAAGACTGGGAAGGGCTAATTTCCTCTTCGAAGGACTCCTTACAGACATGACAGCCTTTGCTCTACTATTTCTCTTGCTTGAAACACCGGAGGACCTTGCGAGCCTCGTTTGAAATTCCTTGATAAGGGGGTCATCGGAATCTGCAACAGTTTCCACAAACGGTGGGGTTTTGTCATTTTCAATTGACATGGATGGAGAACCTACCCCATAGCTTGTTTCTTCTGGCTCTTTGGGGACAAAACTAACTTCTCTAACACCGCGAGCCACGACGAAGTTCCTGAATGCCATCCCTGCAGGGATACAACGAGAAGAGATAAATATCATCAGATAAGTAATTTACTTTATTTTAATAGGTATGCGCATACTTTTCCCATTGCAGATTATAGCGGGTTCCAGCGGAGAGCCTTCCCAATGATCTACAATCCCCGCCATAAACAGTATCGGCTCAGGAAAAGTTTGCACGTCAAATGGATGACGTTCAAGACGTTGGTAAAGGGGACAGCTTCTGACGAAGTGTGGCAAAGGATCATCAAAACGTTTCTCGTCAAAACGAAAGTCTTTGTCTAGCAACGCTGGATACTTGGGAGGTATGATAGTGTCTTGCACATAGAAAAACAAACCTTTCCATTTTCTTATGTTGGCAAAAGGTTTTGTTATTAAACAGGGAACATCAGGTTCACTTTTTTTGCCTAAAGTTAACCAATCACCACCAGGGCAAAGGTTGGTAAAACCTCTAAGCACGTTAAGCGTGGGTTCATAGCCATAAGCTTTGCATACAACAATGTAGGTGGTTAGTTTAGCCAGGCCAAACGGGTTCAACCTAGAGATATGTACTTGATAATACTGTAAAAATTCTAAGATTAGTGGATGAATAGGAATCCTAAAGTTGGATTCCGTAAAAGCATGAACATACAACCCAACGTATCCAGCAGGGGCATCAAAGATACTTTGGTTTTCGTTGGGTAACATAATTTTCACTTCTTTGGGCATAGGGTGTTTTCTTAAAAACTCCATTAAAGCCTGTTCTGATAAGGCACATTTTTGCTGCCTGATAATCCTTTTGGCTGCCATACTCATATCGTATTTGTAACAATGAGAACGAGGTGGGATAATTACCTTAAAAATTTTTGAAGAAGCACAAAGCACCGTACTGTGTATGTGTATTTTGGGCGCAACCAAAAAGTATGATCAGGTAGGGACTAGAAAGAGTTTATGCATATCTATTGGAAATTTACCCTAACCGTCCACGTGTACTCATAGTTTAAGACTTTGAGTAGAATACGGATTTCAAACCATTTTTCAATTTTGAAAAGAAGATTGAAATTACCGATATAGTAGCTGCTGCAGCCTAGGGTGTAGTAGGTGGAGAGTTATTAGCCGCATTTATTGCGCATAATTTCTTTAAACACTTATCTTTATCTCGTTCGGCCTTGTGACAGATGGGATAGAGTGTAGCAGATTTTTTGAGTCGAAAGCAATTTATACTTGTACGTATATATCGCCTTCGACTGGGGGGCTTGATGATGTACCCTCCTAACGGGTCGAAGGACTCCCCTTCGAGTCTGTAGAAAGCCCTCCCTTCGGAGGCCCAGGTTAACCTTCTAATACGTTTCATTGGCGTAAAACCATTCGCCTGCGAATGGTTACCATGAGGGAATCCGCCAATCGAAGCCCTAAGCCCTTCGGGGTATTCTTGACGAAGGGACTAACACGAAGGATCATCCAGACCTGGTCAAACCCACGTCTCCTCTATCCTTTGGCTTCCCGCCAAAACAGAGATCGTGGGCTACAAAGCCCTAGCGGTTACCACTTTCCATGGGACGCCTCCATGATCTCCGATCTATGTGCAACCGCCCACTATGTCCTATTTCTCCCCTATAAATAGCATAGTCGGGCCAAGAACAATGTAAGTAATTTCAAGTGAACCTCACTCTCTAAATTTACGACCTACATTACCATCACACATACTTACTCGCACGCCGGAGGTGGTTCGCAGGGTCCAACCCCTGCGCAATCACTTAACGTAGTGTCTTTGTATTTCTTATTTTCAGGTTAAGAACAAGCTTGGCGTAATCTCAACACCCCATTATTCCTTTGATCACCATCGAAGGCTTGGTTGACGAATATTTGTTCAATCAGTAACATTTCCTCCTATTACAGGCCAAATCTTTCGAATGATCCAGTGGTCATCAAAGTCTTAGTCTTCAACCGAGAAGTAAACAGAGCCTATATGGACTGCGGAAGCTCCTGCGAAATCATATACGAACATTGTTTCCTTAAGCTCAAATCTTCGATCAGATCACAACGGGTTGATTCGAAGATACCGTTGGTAGGTTTCTCCGGCGAGCATTCTTGGCCACTAGGAGAAGTGCCATTGGACATTACCATAGGGGAAGGCAAGCTCGCAAGGACGGAAACCCTCACATTTGCTATTGTAAGGTCCGATTCCCCTTACAATTTGCTGATAGGAAGGACCGCTATGCAAAAAATGGGTATCGTAGTCTCCACCATACATGCAGCTAGGGGTGTCATTCGGGCCGGGTCAACCCGACCCGAACCCGAACCCGATCGGGTCGGGTCTAATCGGGTCAAAAAATCTAGTCAGGTTGTTTTGACCCGAACCCGATAACCCGATAGTGTTATCGGGTCGGGTTCGGGTTAAATAAAAAATATTATCGGGTTATCGGGTCAACCCGATAAGACCCGACAATTTTAATTATTAGATCTTAGTATTTTTTATGCTGATGCTTGCCATGCACATTTTAGGTAGAAGGAAGCCTGTGATCATCAGTGTGCTGGTTGATGTAAAAATGATGTTATGTATACTATGTACAGTAGCAGTTCAAGTTAACAACAGGAAAACACCAGAATATTTGAACTCATACATACAATTAGTTGTAATGTTGAAGTTTATTTATAATAGCAGAAGAAATTCTAAAAACAAAATAACAGTTGTGATAACGTGTAGGTTATTAAAATGTAGGATTAAAACAAATATACCCATCATCAAGATATACTAATAATCTCATACCTTAGCTACGTATTTCCGATCCTAACACTCATTGACTTATGAAGATTAAAGTGGCATTGCATTGCATGTTTCAATGGTTACATTTGTTTAAATTAACCTGTCACTTTCATTTATTTCTGATTCTTTCTCTCAAAACATATTAGGTAGACGATTGTGTGATCATAAAATTTCTAAATACTCGCATGCTTACCACCTCCCTTCATTTAGGTATATCTTATAAGCTCTTTCCTTTTAATGAACCTCACTTGCTTCATCAGTTACATTAGAAATGCACATTGGTCGTTGCTTTTCTTTCTCTTATTAGGCACCGTTCGCTTTATATATGGAAGCCGAACAGGTTCTGATTCTAACATCCAAACACACTCAAATTTCTTCCACAGTGGCCACATTTACTATCGGGTCACCCGATAACCCGAATCACCCGACCCGACATAACCCGACCCGACTACCACCCGACCCGACAGACCCGAATCCTTATCGGGTCGGGTGTCGGGTGAGTTTTTAAAAAATCCAAACCCAACTCAACCCGACCCGACAGACCCGATAACCCGACCCGATAACACCCCTACATGCAGCGGTCAAATTCCGTACACCTTATGGAATTGGAACCGTATTCTCCAGTTACAATCAGGGGAAGACCAGAGGTGTTGGAAAAAAGATCAAGGAAAGTCCCGAAGAGCCTCCGAAGGCTATTCTAAGTTGTACTGATGCCGAAGAACGTATTGTGGTAAATGAGCTTTATCCAGAGCAAACGGTGGTAATCGGAAAACAACTCCCTGCTAACTTCAAAGCAGACTTAGAGAAACTACTCAAAGCCAACAAAGATATCTTCGCATGGACGTACTCAGATATGACAGGGGTTCCTCGGACTCTTATGATCAATGGCAAGCCCTTCGGCACAGAGCACAAGCTTAATGAGTTCAATCACATTGAACCAATTAAGCAGAAGCGGCGAAGCCTGGCACCTGAAAGGAACGCAATCGCTTGCAAAGAGGTAGATGAACTTGTACAAGCAGGAATTCTCAGGGAAGTGAATATCAAACCTGGGTAGCCAATCCAGTTATTTTAAAGAAAAGTGACAGAGGGTGGCGAATGTGTGTTGACTTCACTGACATCAACAAAGCTTGCCCGAAGGACTGCTACCCTCTGCCAGAAATTGATTGGAAGGTCGAATCCCTCTCGGGGTTTCGTTTGAAATGCTTTCTTGATGCTTACAAAGGGTATCACCAAATACAAATGGCAAAGGAAGATGAGGAGAAGACAGCCTTTTACACAGGAAAGGGTGTCTATTGCTACAAGAAAATGCCCTTCGGTCTAAAGAACGCAGGGGCAACCTATCAGCGATTGGTGGATAAAGCTATCCACAAGAAAATAGGAAGGAACTTAGAAGCCTACATTGATGACATGGTAATAAAAAGTAGGACGGAGGAAGACCTACTCTCCGACATCCAAGAAACCTTTGACCAATTAAGGGCAATCAACATGAAGCTTAACCCAAAGAAGTGTTCCTTCGGCATGGAAGAAGGGCAGTTCTTGGGGCATCTAATTACAAAGCAAGGAATCAAAGCTAACCCTTCGAAAGTAAAAGCCATCACTGATCTCCAAGCTCCGAAGTCATTGAAAGAAGTGCAAAGCCTGAATGGGAAGCTCGCAGCACTCAGCAGATTCCTATCAAAAGGGGCAGATCATCCTTTACCATTTTTCAAAACACTCAAGGGGTGTAAGGATAAAAAGACTTTTCAATGGACTTGTGATGCAGAAGCCACTTTCCAAAAGCTAAAGGAGTTCATGGAAATTTTACCAACACTTACAGCCCTAATCAAAGGCGAAGTGTTGTTCATGTACATTGCGGCATCTTTCGAAAGAATTAGTGCTGTTCTTTTGGCAGAAAGGGATAAGAAACAAGTTCCAATTTACTTTGTCAGCAGGGTCCTGCAAGGGGCCGAATTGAACTACCCAGAGTTGGAAAAGCTTATCTTAGCTTTGGTCTACGCCGCAAGGCATCTTAGAAGTTATTTCCAAGCTCATCCCATCACAATATTTACCGACAAGCCAATTAAGCAGATATTGTCGAAGCCTGAGAAATCAGGTAGGGTGGCTAAATGGGCCATCGAACTAGGGGAGCATGACCTAGAGTACAAGGGTCGAAACTCCATCAAAGGGCAGATACTTGCAGACTTTCTTGCTGAAACACCTTCCGGGCCTAGCCAGGACAAGGAAATCTCAAAAGAGAAACCTCCAAAGACGAAGGAGGGGTGGAAACTATACACAGACGGAGCCTCAAGCTCCGATGGTTCAGGATCAGGTCTAATGTTGGTCAGTCCGGAAGGAAAGTAGTATACTTATGCTCTACGTTTTGAGTTCGAAGCTACGAACAATGAAGCCGAGTACGAAGCTCTGTTAGCCGGCCTTCGACTTGCGAAGGAAATGGAGGTTGGAAACCTCTCCATCTTTGTGGATTCGCAGCTAGTCGCCAACCAAATAAAGGGCTCTTACGAAGCAAGACAGCCCACCATCAAACAATATTTGGATAAAGCTAAGGAACTTCTCTAGGAGTTCGACTCCTATGAGATAGCACATGTTCGCAGAAATCAAAACAAGAAAGCAGATGCCTTAAGTAAGCTAGCTTCGATGGCATTTGCTCATCTAAAGAAGGAAGTTCTGGTGGAAGTATTGGCTGACAGGTCAATAAAAAGAAGCGAAGTATTTGATATCATACCCGAAGAAGGCCCAAATTGGATGACTCCAATAAGGGAATACTTGATCAGTGGTATTCTTCCTGAAGACCCAAAGCTAGCCCGAAAGGTCAGAGTCAAGTCTCCCCAATATAGACTTATTGGGGATAATCTCTACAGAAGATCCTTCCTGTCTCCATGGCTTCGCTGCGTGGGACCAACGCAAGCCTCGAACATCATTCGTGAGGTACATGAAGGATCCTGCGGTTTGCACGCAGGCCCTCGTTCCGTTGTCTCGAAAGTAATGAAGCTCGGATATTATTAGCCGTCCATGCACAGGGATGCAATGGAAATAATATAAAAGTGTGAAGCATGTCAGATCCACTCGAAAGTTCCAAGAATGCCGGCCTAAGCAAGACATGACCTCAGTTACTTCAGCATGGCCCTTCTGTCAATGGGGAATTGATATAGTCGGACCTCTACCAGTAGCTCCAGGAGGAGTAAAATTCTTGGTCGTAGCAATCGATTACTTCACCAAATGGGTTGAAGCAAAGCCTTTGGCATCAGTAACGGGGAGGCACATGGAAAAGTTTGTATGGGAGCACATAATTTGTCGATTTGGTGTTCCTCACATTATCATCTCCGATAACGGGAAGCAATTCGCCGAAGGGGTATTCCCAACCTTTTGCGAAGGCCTAAAAATCAAACAATCATGGGTGGGTAGACGAACTACCCCAAGTTCTGTGGGCACATAGGACACACCCCAAGTCAAGCCATGGGGAAACTCCTTTTAGCCTTGCTTATGGAACGGAGGCTGTCATACCCTCCGAAATCAGCATAGAAACAGAACGCATTGTGAACTTTGAAGAAAAAACAAATGCCGAAAGGCTTCGTGAGAATCTTGATCTTCTAGAAGAAAGAAGAGAAATAGCTTCGATCAGGGAGGCTATCTACAAACAAAAGTTGGAAAAGTACTACAACAACCGAGTTCGACCTTCCACATTCAAGCCAGGTGAATATGTCCTTCGGTTAAATAGTGCGAGCAAGGCCGAATACGAAGGGAAGCTAGGGCCCACATGGGAAGGACCCTACGTGATATCCGAAGCCTACGGCAATGGAGCCTACAAGCTCGCAACAACGAAGGGAGAGGTCATGGATAGAACTTGGAATGGTACCAATCTTCGTAAGTTTTACATATAAGACTTACTACTTTTAAAAGCACTCAGTCTGTTTTTTCAATTTCATGTAACGCATTCTTCTCACTTGGGGAAAGAAGCATTAATGGTAGGTGTCCTAGTATTCATTTCTTAAAATGATGTAATCCTCCCTACCCAATTAATGATATAACGCATTTCCCTCAAATCTCTTGTTTCGTTTCTCTACAACAAAGATTTGATCAGCCAAGTACTTTACAAGTTTCAATGTCGAAGGATGTAGCAAGGCAAATGTCTTGTATTCAAATAACATCCATTGCAATTCACATTAACTTCTACAATAAAGACGGAGTGGGTCGCGACCCTCTGTCGCAGTCAAATTATACGATTGCTTAAAATCTTGGTTCAAAATACACACAATAAGGTTATAGCCTTAGGTTGTATGTGTACGTCTATTATAAGCGTAAGAGAAGAAAAACATAGCATTCAAAAACGGGACGTTGTCCCTAATTGGCATTAACAAGGCCAAATATGGTCATAGCCAAAACAAAACAAACAATTATTTAATGCACGGGTCGAAGCCCGTGTAGATGCATAGATATATTGTTCAAACTATTAAACACGATGTGACATTGTCGAAAGGGTACATACCACCCGTGGGGTCAAATCCCTGCCAACATGACAGTCTTCAAACATCCGTTGTGAACGCGAAATTTCTCTAGCGTGGTGTAGGTAGAGGGTTAGCAGAGGAAGTGTTCTTGGGGGAAGACTGAGGCTGAATTTTTCGAGGCATTTTTTATAGGAGATCTTCTAGAGATGCTAGGGGATCCTTGGTTACCTCTGAAAGGAAGGAGTATTTCGCTGAGGCAAATGAAGTACCAGCATCATTATACTCTTTCTCAGAATTGGGGTGGTAGTAGGGTACCTCCGACAAAACCACAGGTTTCTTGGTCAGGGTAATTTCTTCCAATGTGGTGCAGGTACCATAAAAGATGGCTGCGTTGACTAGTCTTCCAATAACTTCCCCCACCTCATCACTACGGTACAATTCCATTGCCACATGAGGAACAACCTTCGAAACTACATCAGCTCGGTCTTTCTTTAATTTTTCACACTGGAATTTAAGACTATCGATCTCCTCGCAAAGCTCGACCTTCTGCTCAACCAACTTAGCCCTTTCGGTTTCCAGACTTGTACATTTGGATTCAAGCATTGTGATTTGTGCCCTATATTTGGATACCCTAGCCTCCTCACCTTTCAACCTATCACATTTTGCGCGGGATTCCCTCAATTGCCCTTCGAGTCTGTCAATCTTGGCTCGCATGTCTTGGACAATAGGATTCTTCTCAAAGTTCTCCATCACTTCTTTGCACTTAGCCTCCAACTCATCATACTCATTATCCCTAGCCTTTTCCTTGGCTGTGATGGCATCCATTTTTCCCCTTACATCCAACACCGTTTGCACCAATTCCCTTGTTCGAGAATTCAGATGATTATCCAATATAGCCTGTCTGGCATAGCTTTTGGAATGAAAGTCACAAAGCTCTTCCATGGACATGTTGTCCCAAATGCCTCTCCAGCCAGCAGGTGTCATTTTTTCAACCAATTGACGACATGCAAGAGCATCCGGAAGCTCTGTGACGTTGGGAAGGCCTGCGAGAAATAAGATAATCAGTCACATAATGCGTTATGTTCACCAGACATACAAGATTTCAACTTACCAGGAGTGTCATTTTCAGGAACCCTTAGGGGGGTAGGTATAAAGGTTTTAGCATGAGAACTTTTGGGTTTCATCGTTCTTGTCGGAGGGGTTGGTAGCGATAATTTCCTTTTCGGAGGAGTCTTCACAGACATGGCAGCTTTTCTCTTGATTGTTTTCTTTTTGTCTGAGACACCGGAAGACCCCATAAGCCTCGTTTGAAATTCCTTGATGAGTGGATCATCAGAGTCTACTACAGTTTCTACAAAGTGTGGAGTCTTGTCATCATTAGCTGAGGCTGATGGAGAACCCACTCCATCACTCATATCCTTCGAATCTTGGGGGATGAAAGTAACTTCCCTGGTACCACGGGATACAACGAAGTTCCTGAACGCCATTCCTACAACGGCAAAGGAAAGCGATTAGAATCAGCAGATAAGTTATTTACTTTATTTGAATAGTTATATACATACTTCTCCCCTCACAAAGTATCTCAGGTTTCAACGGAGAGCCTTCCCAACGATCAACGATGCCCGCCATATACAGTACTGGTTCGGGAAACGTTTGTACATCAAAAGGATGGCGTGCAAGACGTTGGTATAGTGGATTGTTTCTTACGAAGTGAGGTAAGGGAACATCAAAACGTTTTTCATCAAACTGAAATGCCTTATCCAGCAAGGCTGGGTATTCGGGAGGTATGATTGTGCTTTGTACATAGAAAAACAAACCCTTCCATTTTCTTATATTAGCAAAAGGTTTAGTTATTAAGCAAGGCACATCAGGCTCACTTCTTTTCGCTAAGGTTAACCAATCACCACCAGGGCAAAGGTTAATAAAGCCTCTAAGCACATTAAGTGTTGGCTCATAACCATAAGCTTTGCATACAACAATGTAAGTGGTTAGTTTGGCTAAACCAAAAGGATTCAACCCGGAGATATGTACTTGATAGTACTGTAAAAACTCTAGGATTAGAGGATGAATGGGAACCCTAAAGTTGGATTCTGTAAATGCATGAACATAAAGCCCCACATACCCAGGAGGAGCATCAAAAATATTTTGGTTTTTGTTTGGAAGGATCACTTTAAACTCCCTGGGTATGGGGTATTTTCCAAGAAATTCCGTCAACGCCTGCTCTGATAGAGTACATTTTTGCTCCCTAATAATTCTCTTCGCTGCCATGCTCATTTTGAATTAGAAACTATGAGAGCAAAAGGACAAAGGATTGGGGTGGAATAATTACCTTTAAGCTCAACCGAAGCACGAAGCACAGTGTTGTGTATGTGTATTTTGGGCGCAAAAGAAAAAGTGATCTAGGGTTAGGATTATGAAGGGTTTATGTATATCCTTTATAGCTTTATCCTAGCCATCCACATGCAGTTATAATCCGAGACATACACGGACTCTAAATTGTTCTTTAAATTTTGAAAAGATGTTTGTGGTTACAGAAATCCTAGCTGCTGTAGCATAGGGTGGTAGTTACATATTTATTAGCTGCATTTATTACGCAAAGTCTGTTTAAGCACTTATCCTTCCTCTTACGAATTTGTGATGAAAGGGATAGAGTGTAGCATGTTTTTTGAGTCGAATGCAATTCATACTCGTACGTATATATCACTTTCGACTGGGGGGCTTGATGATGTATCCTTGATTGGTTCCGAAACAGTCAACTTAAATCAACCACGGATGTGGTCAAACAAAGTCAAACTAATCAAGAACACAATGCAATTATCCAAGGAGTATAGTTTTATCCCCGGGTCGTTTAAGTCCCAGCGAGATGCGAAATTGTGTTTAAAAACGGATCGTGATCAAGTGTTATTGAACAGAAAAGGGATTATGATTTTGATTACACTAATGAGATAAGAAAATAGCTTTAACCAAGCTATATAAACAAGGATGTGAAAACAAGTTAACTAGAAACGTATAAAAACCTAAAAGTGTACGTTTAAATTTAAACAAACGTAAACGTACGAAATAGAAAGTGAGATTTAAGAAATTAAAAGCCTACGAATATGAAAATTAAATTTTTACAACCCTAATAATAAAAGAAAATTATTGGAAAAAGAAAATTATTTATTTAACTTATTAATTAATTATTATTAATTAAAAACTATTTAATAATTATTTAAACTAATTAAAATTCTAATAAATACTAAAAGATCAAAGAAAAATCTGAAAATTTTTCTATAATTACTTTAAAGTGACAAGAAGCTAAGAAAATTATAAAAATGAAATTTACTTAAGTAAAATTTTAAAAAAAAAAAATTCTATTAAATAGAAGCTATCACTTTATTTCTATTTTTGATTTTTTTAAGACCTAAAAATATTTTTATATTTTTCCTAGATTGAAAATGATAAAATAAAATTATGAAAATTGGAATTGTATTTTTCTGATTAATATTTTATTTATTATGATTTAAATACTATTTTAAACTAATTAAAATGATTAAAAATATCAAAACTATTCAGAAAATTATGAAAATTTCTGGGTAAATCTAAAATATTATTAGAAAGATAAGAAAAATAAAATGAAAGGTTTAAAAAGCCAAATAAGCAGAAATGGGCAGATAAGCAGTTTACAATAAGCCCAAATATAAGCAAATAAGCACTAAAATTAACCCACTGATCAGAATAAGCTTAAACAACTTAAATAAGCACAAATCAACTTAGATCCAACAGATAATCCAACAAATAAGCACAATCAACCCCAAATCTGTTTCAAACTTAAGACAGAAATAAGCAGAAAAAGGCAAACTTGCAGAGTGAATTAAGCTATGAAATAAGCTACTGAGATGCAATATTAAAGGGGCAAAACTTAGATTAGCTTATGAACTATCTTAAAAACACAAAAGCCCTATCAGAAACTAACCAATTGAGGTCTGATTTAACCCTAGATCAGCAACCAACACCACTCAGCATACACTGAGTTTGACTTATGCAGTAAAACAAGAGATTTGACTTTGGTGGATTTTGGGGTTAATCTAATGATTGATTATGAGATGTTAAGCTATGAAAAGACTAGAGAAAGCAAGATTAACAACTTCTTAACACAAAAACATGATCATGGATCCAAAATCCATATCAGACAACAAAATTAGAGGGATCAAAGTGATTTTGACTTTTTTACTGATTGAGGTCTGGTTTTTATGTTTTGACTAACCTATTTAAACCTAGTGTGACGTGTCTTAAACAACAAACAACAATAAGACAACCTGAATACCACAGAGATCAGCAGATCCAAACACCCTTTAACAACTGATTGTCAAAGCAACATATAAATTCTAACCACAATGCTGAATCAAGTCTTTATATTAACATGTAACAAGACTATTTAAGCAGAAATCAACAATGATCTAAGCTTAAAACACAGGAATGAACCATATGCTAAATTGACTGTTATAATGAGATTTAAGCAACAGACAAATTCAATGAACAAGCACTATATTTTAAGCTATATTAAAACTTAATAATACCACAGAGACTAGGAAACACAAATATTTTAAGCAAAGATTTACTTATACAGTGAAATTCAAATATTGACTAAAAAGGCTTACAAATGTGATCTAGCTTGAAACCAAGAACAAGGACCAAGGAAACACTGAAATACCCTTCCAATTAGCTTCTGAACCCCAAGGCCATCCAAGATTTACCCTGCTCCAATTCTCTTGATCATCATGTCTGAATTTCTGAACTTTGACTTTTGTTGACTGATTTTTATATTTTTGATTTTTTATTGCTAATACAAGTTTTAAGGTTTCTAAAAGCTTCAATGAGCTTCTGGGAGCTTATATGTTCTATTTCAGTTCATGTCATCAACTATAACAACATACTAGTGATTATGAGAATTTTGAATTAAGAGTAAACTTGCATAAACTGAATCAGATATGGAAACTTGAAATTTCTTGATTGAAAAGAGTTACAATACACTTAGAAAACTTAAAACACTGCTTGAAAGATGAAATTTAAACTAAGATTGCTTATAATAATTTGAACGACAGGGAAAATTAAAATTAAACTACTACTCTTTCTCCTTGCATCTCTTTCTTCTTATAGCTGAGGATTAGGGTTTGGGAGAGACTTCTGAACATATCCCAACTCATCTTGACCATTGAATTTCTCTGAATTGATCCTGACCTTCAAAACTACTTTTGGCGCCAAAATGCTTGCACGTGTCTAGGAGTGGTTTGAGATCAATTAAAGAATTTTGGGGTGTTGTGGAGGTGAAAGGGAGACAATTTGGATATTATTTAGCCAAGTTGTGGTATATGGAAGAAAACAGAGATAAGGTATGGTTATGAGGTGAAAATGGTGGGAATTGCATTTATTGTAGGTGGCTATGTCTGACAGAGGTGGAATAGAGTGGGTAGGAGAGTAGTGATAGGTGGGGGGTGAGGTGGAGGCAAGTGGTGGTGAAACCAGTGAGGTGTGGGGTGGTATGGTTTGGTGGTTTGGCGGGTTTTCAGGGAAAGAGACGGGTCAAACATAAGTTTGACCCTGGGTTTAAACTAAAAAGGTGGGTCGGGTTGTATTAAAAGGGAGTTGGGCTTGGATTGGGCTGGGTTTATTAATTAGGATAGTGGGTTGGGTTTGTTTGTTTATTTATTTTGGGTTTAAGGGTTTAGATCCGGATTTAGTTTATATAACACAAGGACCAAATGTGTAATTTAGCCGAAAGTTTGGGGGTGTGTTTTGGCACTTTTCCAAAGTTTGTCATAAGGGTAAATCCTGCCAATGATGAATAGTTCAAGGACTTAATATGATTTTTCCATTTTAATTTTCCCAAGGACTATTTCTGCCAAACTTTCAAACTCCAGGGACCAAATGTATAATTTCACCAAACTTTTCCACCAAGGACCAATCCTGCCATATATGAGTAACACAAGGACCAAAATTGATTTTCTCATGTTTTTAGAATAACCAGGGACTAGTTTTGACAATTTTGGAAAGTTGAGGGACTGAAACTGCCAATTATGCAAACTTTGTCTGTTTTTTATCTGTTTTTAAACATTTTGCATCTGAAATATATAAAACACAATTCTGGGATAATTTCATTATTTTGATGCATTTCTGAGTGTTTTTGAGAGTTTTGGCAGTTCAGATTAGGTAAAAATGATGAGTATTTAGACACTCATCAATCCCCCACACTAAACTATTGCTAGTCCCTAGCAATATTTTATGAAGATTTAATGGATTTGAAAGACTCTTTACCAAAAGCCATCACCTCTGGAGTAGCCAAATGTTTCAGTTCAAGTAAGAACTATGGTACACTGATAACCATGTGATTTTGAGCAAATCACCAGCTGTAAACGGTTTTGATTTGTCTTTACCAGAAGCCGTTTGCTTCTGGACTAGCCATTGTTTTAGTATGTGATACTTTGGCACAATGATAACCAAATGATTTTGAGCAAACCATCAGCTTTCAACGGGTTTGATTTGTCTTTACCAGAAGCCGTTTACTTCTGGACTAGCCAGCTCTTAGATAAATTACAACTATTATCTTTGGTGAGCTGATTACCAATTATGGTATTCCAAAGCCTTTACCACAAGCCATAACCTTGCGGGCTAGCCAACTCTTCACTAATTAAAGATATGGTGAGTCGAGAACCATACAATTTTTGGCAAATTGCAAGCCATAAACGGATTTGATATATCTTTACCCAGAGCCGTTTGCTCCGGGATTAGCCAATCCTTATGTGGGTTAGACATGGCGGACTGATAACCATTTATTGAGTTCTAAGTGAGAAAAAAAAATTTAAAATTTTGGCCAAAATGGGGGTGCTAGATGGTACATTTGATAAAATTCGCTAGAATTTCCCCCCCACACTTAGAACTGAATATTGCCCTCAATATTCAAAGAACCGGTTGTTAAACCAACACTTAGAACGGAAAAGGGAAATACTGAATAGCCATTATTTTTATATACATATTTATTTTATTTTTATTTAATTTGCATTTAAGCCGTTAAGGCATGCAAATTCCCTCTTTTTTTTTTTTTTTTTTTTTTTTGAACTGAAATTATATACATATATACAACCTGTGGGGCATCTCCCCCACACTTAGATGGTAGAAAATAGAAAGAAGTCAGAATATATGGGTGAAAACCCATATGGTGCGGGCTAATGTTTTTGATCACCGAGTCACTAGCTTGACTCGACCCCGAATTAAGTTGATTCCTCCCGAACAGTCAGGTTTATCACGCAAGCTAACCGCTTGTGAACGGCCAACTGTAATAAAGTGCTCCTGAACAGCCCGGGAGAAAAAGCAATTTAAAAGTCTACGGGGAAGTAAGTGGAAGAAAAGAGAAAGAAAACAGAGACACGGGTGAGAACCCATGTTTTGCTAATGTTTTTGATCACCGAGTCACTAGCTTGACTCGATCCCCGCATTCATTGGTTCATGGGGAAAGTTTGAAGATCCGGGACAACCATGAATGGTATGTCCTCTCCAAAGTAGTGTTTTAATCGATGACCATTCACTTTGAAATTTGGTCCGTCATTTTGAGATAACTCAACGGTACCATATGGATAAACTTTTGTAACAGTGAATGGACCAGACCAACGGGATTTGAGTTTTCCCGAGAAAATCTTCAATCTTGAATTGAAAAGAAGGACTCGATCACCGACGTTGAAAACGCGGTTCTTGATTTTTGAGTCATGAATCTTCTTTGTCTTTTCTTTGTAGATCAAAGAGTTCTCGTAAGATTGATCACGCAGTTCATTTAATTTATTCATTTGAACTTTACGGTGATCACCCGCAGTTTGAAGGTCAAAGTTAGCATGTTTCAAGGCCCAGTAGGCTTTGTGCTCTAATTCGATCGGAAGATGACATGCCTTTCCGTACACAAGTTTGTAAGGTGTACACCCGATGGGTGTTTTATAAGCTGTACGAAAGGCCCATAGTGCATCATCCAATTTATCCGACCAGGATGCACGATTTTCTCCTACAGTCCTTTCTAAAATTCTTTTAATACCCCGATTTGAAACTTCAACTTGCCCACTTGTTTGTGGGTGATACGCAGTGGAAAGACGGTGAGTTACACCATACTTTTGCATGACATTGTCGAATTTGTCATTGCAGAAATGCGTACCACGATCACTGATTATAGCACGTGGGGTTCCAAAACGGGCAAAAAGAGCTTTCAGGAATTTTACAACAACTCGGGCATCATTAGTGGGTAAAGCTTTTGCTTCAACCCATTTTGACAAATAGTCAACAGCCACGAGAATGTATTTGTTTCCTCGAGATGATGGAAATGGCCCCATAAAGTCAATGCCCCAGACATCAAAGATTTCACAGACTTGAATTGCATTTTGTGGCATTTCATTCCGTTGTGAAATATTTCCGTGACGCTGACAAGCTTCACAAGTTTTTATAAGATCTTGGGCATCCTTATAGATTGTGGGCCAATAAAACCCGGAATCAAACACCTTTTTGGCGGTGTAGTTTGGACTATGATGGCCCCCCGTGGGTCCAGCATGGCAAGCTTTGAGAATGTCAAAAGCTTCCTGTCCATAAACACACCGTCGGATGACTTGATCCGCACAGATTTTGAACAAGTAGGGGTCGTCCCAGAAGTAATGTTTAACATCTTTGAAGAATTTATTCTTCTGTTGGGTCGACATCCCTTTCACTATGAAGTTACCCGCATGGTAATTTGCAAAGTCGGCAAACCATGGGGTAGTAGAATCTCCTCGAAAAGTAACCGCATTGAGTGTTTCAAGAGGAAATGTTTCATTTATTTCCTTTTTCTCGAAAACATCTTGGTGCGGGTTCTCTAATCGGGATAAATGATCAGCAGCTAGGTTCTCTGTTCCTTTTTTATCACGTATAATGATATCAAATTCTTGCAGGAGGAGAACCCAACGGAGTAATCTCGGCTTTGCATCTTGTTTTGCAAAGAGATATTTGAGAGCCGAGTGATCCGTATACGCTACACATTTTGTCAAGATCAAATATGGCCGAAACTTCTCAAAGGCATACACCACAGCCAATAATTCTTTTTCTGTAGTGGTGTAATGAGTTTGAGCTTCAGTCATGGTTTTACTTGCGTAGTGGATAGGCTGAAAATGTTTGGCTTTTCGTTGCCCCAGGACTGCACCGATTGCAAAATCACTTGCATCGCACATGAGCTCAAAGGGAAAATCCCAGTCGGGGGCAACTAGAATGGGTGCCTCAGTAAGCTTTTTCTTTAATACTTCAAAAGCTTTGATGCACTCGGGTGAGAAGATAAAAGGAGCATCTTTTTCAAGAAGATGAGTCATAGGCCGGGCGATTTTAGAAAAGTCTTGTATGAATCTACGATAGAAACCGGCATGACCCAGAAAACTCCTAATACCTTTGACGGTAGTGGGATGAGGTAATTTACCAATGACATCAACTTTAGCTTTGTCAACCTCAATCCCGTTCTTTGATATCTTATGGCCGAGGACAATGCCCTCTCTGACCATAAAATGACTCTTCTCCCAATTTAGACAAAGATTGGTGTCTTTACACCTTTTCAACATGTTTTCTAAATTGGAGAGACATGCTTGGAACGAATCCCCAATGACCGAAAAGTCATCCATAAAGACCTCCATTGTTTTACCAATCATGTCGGTAAATATAGCCATCATACACCTCTGGAATGTGCCTGGAGCATTACATAAGCCGAAAGGCATACGTTTATAAGCAAAGGTTCCATAAGGGCATGTGAAGGTAGTCTTTTCTTGATCTTGTGGATCAATGGGAATTTGAAAGTAACCCGAGAAACCATCAAGGAAACAATAGTACTCGTTCCCTGCTAATCTCTCAAGCATCTGATCCATAAAAGGTAGAGGAAAATGGTCTTTACGGGTGGCATCATTTAACTTATGATAGTCAATGCAAACACGCCACCCCGTAACCAATCGAGTTGGAATCAACTCATTTTCATCATTCGTGACAACAGTTATGCCACCCTTTTTTGGAACACAGTGAATGGGACTAACCCAAGGACTATCAGAGATGGGATAAATCAATCCTGCATCAAGAAGTTTGAGAACTTCTTGTTTGATAACATCGTGTATTTTAGGATTCACCCTTCTTTGATGTTGGACTGCTGGTTTAAAGTCATCCTCCATTAATATTTTGTGAGTACAAAATTCAGGGTCAATACCCTTAATGTCGGAGAGTTTCCAAGCAATGGCTTGCTTGTGTGACTTTAAGACCTTTATTAGAGCAGTCTTTTCCTCATCACTTAAATCTTTAGCAATAATGACGGGTAATTTATCATCACCCTCCAAAAATGCGTACTCAAGATGAGGCGGTAAGTCTTTGAGTTCGACCTCAGGAAATTTATCAGTTTTCTCAACTGATTTGACTTCCTCATTATGAAGTTCAACGGGAGGGAGTGGAGGAGAATTGTCCTGATTTAACAATGTCTCAAGAAGAAGAATATCTCCTTCCAGATCAATCTCAGCGTCATCAATCCCCTCTAGGAATTAATCACACTTGAGAAAATCATCGATCTCTTCCAAATTGAAATCACTTCCCTCAAACGGAGTGAGAGAAGGGGAAGAGTCGGAAATGCCAGGTAAAGAAGATGTGGTGGTATCCCCACTCACAGAATTATGAGAATAACCAAGAAACTCTTGAGAATACTCCTCTGAAACAATATCAATGACATCGATTCGATTAACCGATTCAGAATCATAATTTGAGGAGTACCTCGAAGTTTGATCGAGGTTAAAGGTAACAGCTTCATGACCCACACGTAATGTGATTTCATGCTCAAATACATCTATGAGAGCACGGCCCGTTCTCAGGAATCCTCTTCCAAGAATGAGAGGAACTCTGGGATCAGCATCGAAATCAACAACCACAAAGTCAGCTGGAAAATGGAACTTTCCTACTTTTACAAATACGTCCTCAGCAATGCCAAGCGGACGAGATATTGAACGATCTGCAAGCTCAAGAGTCATGCAGGTAGGAGTAAGTTCAGGAAGAGAAAGTTTCTTCCATACTGATTTAGGCATCAGGTTGATGCTTGCACCAAGATCGGCCAAGGCATAGCATTCAACCATTCCTGGAAAGACACAAGGTAGTAGAAACCTTCCAGGATCTCCAAGCTTCTCGGGAAGCTTTTTCAAGATAACTGCTGAGCAGTTCTCATTTAATGGAGTCTTTGCCATTTCAAACAGTTTTTCCTTGTTACTTAACAAGTGTTTGATTGTGGATGCAAACTTGGGCATTAGAATGATAGCATCCGCAAAGCTTATGTCAAAGTGTAATTCTTGAAAAATCTTGAAGAATTTATCCATTTGTTGACTAGCTTTTTCGCGGAGCTTTTGCTCATTTAAACGTGATGGGTAGGGAATAGAAGGTTTGGATTTAGGGTTTTCAACCGGGGTTTCAGGATGTTCAAATACAACTTGAGGTTTAGTCTTGGGTTTCGGGACAATTTGAGGTTGGACGTTGTTGGTACTTCCGTTATTGGTAGGAAATACCTGGTCCTTAGTCACCTCAGGCTCACTTCCCACTACTTTGGGGAAAGAAGAAGAAGTGGTAGTGGAAATAGTGGGTCCCTCATATGAAACACCACTTCGGGTTGTGATCGCCTTAGCATCGCCCTTCGGGTTGACGATCGTGTTGCTCGGAAGTTTTCCTGAGCCCGAAGGTTGATCATTTAAAGATTTTTTAATCTCTGAGATCTGGCTGACCAACAACCTGTTTGTGTCCTCTTGAGCTTTCATGAACTGCCTCAAAAACTCATCAGATGATGGATGTTGGGCTGGAATGGCTTGATGTTGATTAGGGAAATTTTGCATTCGGTTATTTTGATTATAACCTTGATGTTGAAAATTCCCTTGATTTGGATTACCATTTCCCTGAAAATGATTTCCCTGATTGGAATTGTTTCGGTTAAAGTTTTATGGGGAATAGGAATACGATATTTTTGGTGCTTGATCCGTTAAATGAGTTAACTTCACAAGCGTTTTGCTTTATATATGATAAATATACAAGAGAGAGAAGATATTCACAGATTGGGGTTCAAAGACACGATACTGCAAAACGTTTAACACGCAGCACACCTCCCCGGCAGCGGCGCCAAAATTTGATTGGTTCCGAAACAGTCAACTTAAATCAACCACGGATGTGGTCAAACAAAGTCAAACTAATCAAGAACACAATGCAATTATCCAAGGAGTATAGTTTTATCCCCGGGTCGTTTAAGTCCCAGCGAGATGCGAAATTGTGTTTAAAAACGGATCGTGATCAAGTGTTATTGAACAGAAAAGGGATTATGATTTTGATTACACTAATGAGATAAGAAAATAGCTTTAACCAAGCTATATAAACAAGGATGTGAAAACAAGTTAACTAGAAACGTATAAAAACCTAAAAGTGTACGTTTAAATTTAAACAAACGTAAACGTACGAAATAGAAAGTGAGATTTAAGAAATTAAAAGCCTACGAATATGAAAATTAAATTTTTACAACCCTAATAATAAAAGAAAATTATTGGAAAAAGAAAATTATTTATTTAACTTATTAATTAATTATTATTAATTAAAAACTATTTAATAATTATTTAAACTAATTAAAATTCTAATAAATACTAAAAGATCAAAGAAAAATCTGAAAATTTTTCTATAATTACTTTAAAGTGACAAGAAGCTAAGAAAATTATAAAAATGAAATTTACTTAATTAAAATTTAAAAAAAATAAATTCTATTAAATAGAAGCTATCACTTTATTTCTATTTTTGATTTTTTTAAGACCTAAAAATATTTTTATATTTTTCCTAGATTGAAAATGATAAAAGAAAATTATGAAAATTGGAATTGTATTTTTCTGATTAATATTTTATTTATTATGATTTAAATACTATTTTAAACTAATTAAAATGATTAAAAATATCAAAACTATTCAGAAAATTATGAAAATTTCTGGGTAAATCTAAAATATTATTAGAAAGATAAGAAAAATAAAATGAAAGGTTTAAAAATCCAAATAAGCAGAAATGGGCAGATAAGCAGTTTACAATAAGCCCAAATATAAGCAAATAAGCACTAAAATTAACCCACTGATCAGAATAAGCTTAAACAACTTAAATAAGCACAAATCAACTTAGATCCAACAGATAATCCAACAAATAAGCACAATCAACCCCAAATCTGTTTCAAACTTAAGACAGAAATAAGCAGAAAAAGGCAAACTTGCAGAGTGAATTAAGCTATGAAATAAGCTACTGAGATGCAATATTAAAGGGGCAAAACTTAGATTAGCTTATGAACTATCTTAAAAACACAAAAGCCCTATCAGAAACTAACCAATTGAGGTCTGATTTAACCCTAGATCAGCAACCAACACCACTCAGCATACACTGAGTTTGACTTATGCAGTAAAACAAGAGATTTGACTTTGGTGGATTTTGGGGTTAATCTAATGATTGATTATGAGATGTTAAGCTATGAAAAGACTAGAGAAAGCAAGATTAACAACTTCTTAACACAAAAACATGATCATGGATCCAAAATCCATATCAGACAACAAAATTAGAGGGATCAAAGTGATTTTGACTTTTTTACTGATTGAGGTCTGGTTTTTATGTTTTGACTAACCTATTTAAACCTAGTGTGACATGTCTTAAACAACAAACAACAATAAGACAACCTGAATACCACAGAGATCAGCAGATCCAAACACCCTTTAACAACTGATTTTCAAAGCAACATATAAATTCTAACCACAATGCTGAATCAAGTCTTTATATTAACATGTAACAAGACTATTTAAGCAGAAATCAACAATGATCTAAGCTTAAAACACAGGAATGAACCATATGCTAAATTAACTGTTATAATGAGATTTAAGCAACAGACAAATTCAATGAACAAGCACTATATTTTAAGCTATATTAAAACTTAATAATACCACAGAGACTAGGAAACACAAATATTTTAAGCAAAGATTTACTTATACAGTGAAATTCAAATATTGACTAAAAAGGCTTACAAATGTGATCTAGCTTGAAACCAAGAACAAGGACCAAGGAAACACTGAAATACCCTTCCAATTAGCTTCTGAACCCCAAGGCCATCCAAGATTTACCCTGCTCCAATTCTCTTGATCATCATGTCTGAATTTCTGAACTTTGACTTTTGTTGATTGATTTTTATATTTTTGATTTTTTATTGCTAATACAAGTTTTAAGGTTTCTAAAAGCTTCAATGAGCTTCTGGGAGCTTATATGTTCTATTTCAGTTCATGTCATCAACTATAACAACATACTAGTGATTATGAGAATTTTGAATTAAGAGTAAACTTGCATAAACTGAATCAGATATGGAAACTTGAAATTTCTTGATTGAAAAGAGTTACAATACACTTAGAAAACTTAAAACACTGCTTGAAAGATGAAATTTAAACTAAGATTGCTTATAATAATTTGAACGACAGGGAAAATTAAAATTAAACTACTACTCTTTCTCCTTGCATCTCTTTCTTCTTATAGCTGAGGATTAGGGTTTGGGAGAGACTTCTGAACATATCCCAACTCATCTTGACCATTGAATTTCTCTGAATTGATCCTGACCTTCAAAACTACTTTTGGCGCCAAAATGCTTGCACGTGTCTAGGAGTGGTTTGAGATCAATTAAAGAATTTTGGGGTGTTGTGGAGGTGAAAGGGAGACAATTTGGATATTATTTAGCCAAGTTGTGGTATATGGAAGAAAACAGAGATAAGGTATGGTTATGAGGTGAAAATGGTGGGAATTGCATTTATTGTAGGTGGCTATGTCTGACAGAGGTGGAATAGAGTGGGTAGGAGAGTAGTGATAGGTGGGGGGGTGAGGTGGAGGCAAGTGGTGGTGAAACCAGTGAGGTGTGGGGTGGTATGGTTTGGTGGTTTGGCGGGTTTTCAGGGAAAGAGACGGGTCAAACATAAGTTTGACCCTGGGTTTAAACTAAAAAGGTGGGTCGGGTTGTATTAAAAGGGAGTTGGGCTTGGATTGGGCTGGGTTTATTAATTAGGATAGTGGGTTGGGTTTGTTTGTTTATTTATTTTGGGTTTAAGGGTTTAGATCCGGATTTAGTTTATATAACACAAGGACCAAATGTGTAATTTAGCCGAAAGTTTGGGGGTGTGTTTTGGCACTTTTCCAAAGTTTGTCATAAGGGTAAATCCTGCCAATGATGAATAGTTCAAGGACTTAATATGATTTTTCCATTTTAATTTTCCCAAGGACTATTTCTGCCAAACTTTCAAACTCCAGGGACCAAATGTATAATTTCACCAAACTTTTCCACCAAGGACCAATCCTGCCATATATGAGTAACACAAGGACCAAAATTGATTTTCTCATGTTTTTAGAATAACCAGGGACTAGTTTTGACAATTTTGGAAAGTTGAGGGACTGAAACTGCCAATTATGCAAACTTTGTCTGTTTTTTATCTGTTTTTAAACATTTTGCATCTGAAATATATAAAACACAATTCTGGGATAATTTCATTATTTTGATGCATTTCTGAGTGTTTTTGAGAGTTTTGGCAGTTCAGATTAGGTAAAAATGATGAGTATTTAGACACTCATCAATCCTCCTAACGGGTCGAAGGACTCCCCTTCGAGCCTGTAGAAAGCCCTCCCTTCGGAGGCCCAGGTTAAACTCCTAACACGTTTCATTGGCATAAAACCATTCGTCTACGAAGTGGTTACCATGTGGGAACCCACCAATCGAAGCCCTAAGGCCTTCGGGGTATCCCTCTCGAAGGGACTACAACGGAGAACCCTCTTGACCTGGTCATACCCACGTTCCCTCTTCCCTTAGGCTTTCCCGCCAAGAAAGAGATCGTGGGCTACAAAGCCCTAGCGGTTACCACAAATAGTGGGACTCCCCCATAATCTCCGAAACAAGTGCAACCACCCACTAAGGCATATTTCTCTCCTATAAATAGCTTAGTCGGGCAAGAACAATGTAAGTTAACTTCACTCTCGTCATTTACAACCTACCTAAACATTACACATACTTACTCGCACGCCGGAGCTGGTTCGCAGGGTCCATCCCTTGCGCAATCACTTAACGTAGTGTTTTAGTATTTCTTATTTCAGGTTAAGAACAAGCTTGGCGCAACCTCAACACCCCATAATTCCTTTGATCACCATCGAAGGCCTGGTAGTGCATCTATTTGTACAATCACAGACCAATAGCATCCTCTGGTAACTCATCCATCGTCATATCCCTCGGAGGTACCCTTGGATGTAGGTCCTCGGGTATACCGAACTCCATCATCACCATAAACACAGCCCCTTCATCCATCCGGGAGGTATATTTTTGAATATCAAACTTCGGTAGAAACTCCCCAACTTTTTGGGTGTCCCCCTCATGAATCGTGACAGGAGAATTCGACATGACTTAACCGAGGAGAAAGGGGATATAGCCGAACAACAAAGAAAATACAAAGTATAGATGGTTCGGAACGTACCTCTTAGGACGAATGACTTATGTAGAAACCGCTCGGATTGATTCACAGTTCTTTCGAAAAAATATTACCGGGAGGCGTGTCAGAAAGAAGCGAAGAATTATGGTGGTAAAAGCGATACAAATGACGCTATTTATAGTGAAAAAGAAGGAACATGAAATGTTGCGCCATGCCAGACGATACAACTGACGTGGCACCATCTCATCCATACGATAAACACGCGCACACGTGGCTAAATCTTACGAACACAGTAAAAATGGCGGCGCTCCTTAAAACGAAGCCATAATGAGTTTTGGCAGGTTATACATGGCACCCGATATACTCAAGCCTAACGGATTAAGCCCTTCGGAAATATCAAAATAGAATTCTAAATTTTTCACTAAGTATCACACTATCGGCTTAGCTGATACTATGATACTGGGGGGGGACATGTTGGCGTATGTGTCCGGGCGGCCTATCTTATTCGGCCGTCCGAACGACATAGAGCCCTCCGAATAAAGACCGGAAAGCACCTAACTCTCCGGTCAGTGTAACTGCAAGTAATAGGACAGGTGGCGTTACCCTTTGGACAGATGGCAACAGCAGACCAGCCGCCGCCATCCCAGGATTTACGGGATTGTGTCTGCGACACGTATCCGGAAAATCCGCCACCTCCGTTTCAGGTACTGTAGCCGGGTAGTATAAATACCCAGCTCATTTACTACTCTCAACCAACTTTTCATCTTTCACATTTACTCTCAATTACTATTTAAGTCTTTCGGATTACCCCATACTTTTCCTCACGCTGGAGCTTGGTCCTGGGAATAACACCCGGGGCGAGCCTAACGTGAGTGTCTCTTGTGTGTAGGTACTTCGGAACCTCAGCAAGACCATGTCCGGAAGATCTGACTCCATTACCAAAGGAGTTGTAGGTTTTTACTTCAACAGTGACCACAAAATTTGACATCTATTTCCCCATGTTTTCGGGACCATGAATTCCGAAGATACATAAATATGTATAACGAATAAAACACTTTCATCTAGAAATTCATGAACAGAAAGATGGAAAAATAGTAAACTCGACACATGAGCCCACATAGGGGTGAGCAAAACCGACCGACGACCGAAAACCGACACAAACCGACCGAAACCGACCCCGACCGACCCAAACCGAGCTATACTCGGGTCGGGACTCAGGGTGGGATTTCCAGGAATTCGGGACTCGGTTCGGGTCGGGAGTTGGGACAAACCGGCAAAACACAAAGAAAACCACACACCCGAATGAGAATTCGGGACTCGGGACGGGAGTCGGGACAAACTGAGTTATACTCGGGTCGGGACTCGGTTAGACAATTCCACGTTATCGGTTTCAGGATGAGTCGGGCTTGGGTCGGTTTCGGCCCGATGCTCACCCCTAAGCCCACAAGACTAAAGGTTTGCAAAGGTTGGATTGGCTGAAGGGTTGGAATATTATATGGCAGCTTGTGTTCTTTGCTAGCCTATAAATAAGGCAGCTTTGAAGGTTTTTAAACACATCATCAAACAACAAAACAATGTGTATCAAATTTAGAAAACAAAGTGTCTAAGAGTTTTAAGTTTATGGACTGATATGAGTGATACTTTCATCTATAATACTACCTTTTGTCTCCCAATTTGTGTAATGGTTTGTTTGTCTCCAATGTTTATCAAAAAAAGTATTCGAGTAAAAATTTATTTCTTCGAGTGTTCATTATTTTTCCACCAAAATATTTTGGTGAGCAAGTCTTTTTCAGATTAAAATCTCATATCTCTAATGAAATAACAAAAGAAGTTTGTATTTAAGGCTTATCTACACGAATTGAAGACAATGTAGAAAAATAAAACATACGAGTATCGCACAAAACAATAGTTAGGAAAATAACACCATTTGGATGTGCTCGTTCTAGATATACATCTAGACACGGTTTTCATTATCAATAAGAAGCAAACTCGCGTAAGGGAAAAAGCACATGCATAATTTGACCTGCTTATTTAAAACGATCCGTGTATTTTATGAAAATACTGCTAACTAAATTTTTTTTTTTTGAAGGCATTTCATCCAAATTGATAGAATAAAGTTGTATGACATTAAAAAAATGTTTTGTTATTAATTTATAACACAAGCTAAACTTTTTGTTACTTACTGGGTAGTATTATTACTTTATAACACAAGCTAAACACATCGGAATCATTATCATCCAAATTAAACACATCCAAATTAATTTCCCCAAATACTTACTGGGTACTATTATTTACCAAGTATTAGTGTTTTGTTATTAATTTCTTGACTAGAAGACCAGTTGTTTTAATCTCGACGCAAAACACGATAAAATAAAACCTTGTTACAATTAACGATCATCTAATATACATTCAAATATCCTCTTTACATGAATAGCATAAAAAAAATCGACGTACTTATATGATCTCTATAGAAATTTATAACACAAGCTAAACTTACTCAAATTATACCGCATCCATGATGATTTTAATCTTAGGATTTTTTTTCACAAACATGCTTCCTTGTTCCCTTTTGCATTCTTAGTATATTTTATGTGTATTTTGACTATTTCCTGTTACAAATGAAATTAGAGTTCACCAAATTAGGCCTTGTTTGTTTTTTCCAAATAATCACTTCTTTCCACTTTTTACTTCTTTCCTTTGCGGGCGCGTAGAGGAAGTTGTTTGTTTTTTTCAGAAAAAAAAAGCTTATTTCCTCTTTTAACCTCTTCAATATTGCAGACATCTACTTTCTCTTATTACCTCTTCATTTCACAAAACCCTATCACACACACCTCCCATCACCAACCCACCCCACCCGCCACCACCACCCCTACCCCATCCGCCGTCCACCACCAACCCCACCCCATCCGCCGTCCACCACCACCCCATCTGCCGCCGCCACCATCTTAGCCGCCATAAAAAATGTAAGGTTTTCTTCCTTTCTTTTGTTTGTGGGTATGTCAAAAATGAGGTTTTCAACTTTAACCCATGATATTTGAGTACCCATTTCATCATTAAAGTTGTGGGTATGTTAGAAATTAGATGTTTGTACCTTTTTAATGTCATTTATTAAGAAATTGTTACAAGTGTATGTCGTTTGAATGATATGTTTTACCATCTCAGCCGCCGGACACCACCTCAGTCGCCAGACACCACCTCAGCCTCCATACCAGCCGTCGCAAAAGGTAAGGGTGTTTATTCATTACTTTGTTTGTGTGGTGTTATTTTGATCTTGTAGGTATGCTTAAAAAATGGTTATTGGCTATTGGTGACATGCTTTACTCCATGAGCAGTGATCATTTGTTGGAATTTTGTGTGTAAGTAGGTTATTGTTTAGGCAAGTTTGTGTGATTTATATGCATTGTTCGATGATTGTTACTTTGTGGTTGGGAATACGGTTTTGTATGTGAGATGTAAGGTGGCTCGTGGCTAAGTAGTTGTGAAGAGTGTGTAGGTTTTGGTTTTATTCTACTATAGACGATTTACATAAAGGGGCGCTTGGCTGATATTCAAACTGTTATATGTGCTCATTTCAAGTTTTTTTGCTGTCATTATAATCTGTTCTTTAGTAATTTGAAACAATAAGCTGCTATAGACAAATACACTTTATGATGGA
Organism: Artemisia tridentata subsp. tridentata; assembly: GCA_021014915.2. NCBI lineage: Eukaryota > Viridiplantae > Streptophyta > Magnoliopsida > Asterales > Asteraceae > Artemisia > Artemisia tridentata. The sequence goes on from CP139508.1 coordinate 444,532,116, forward strand.
CAAGATAAGATATAAGAAGAACATTTGTTGATATAACTAATTTTACTTCTCTGTTGTTTAAAGTAAAAAATTTGATAGGAACTGTTGTTTAAAGTAAAAAAAATGTCTAAACTATGTTAGAATGTTGTGCATTTACTTTATATGAAACCTTATTATTCAAATTTGATAGGAATTATTTGTTAGTCAACTAAATGGTACTAGCCTAAGGAAACAAGCTCAAATGAGGCAAAGCAATAGAAAGGGCCAATTAGTTAATAAGTATAAACCATTAGAAGTTGCACGTTATTGAAAGCTCAGTAAACTCAGATACAAGCGGTTGTGTGTCTAATTTCTGATGTTACATGTCTAAAGCTGCAACTAGTATGGCAACACTACAAGTGATAAGCAATTGCAGTGGCTCGCTCTTTTATGGGTCTGGTAAATTGGTTATGCTCTATTCTCTACGTCGGATACTATTCTTCTGAAACTTCTTATCAGTAACTCAAGAAAATACATATCACAATGTGGTTTTCTAACTGGTTGCTTACACTTTTTCTGTTTAGGTTATATTTGATGGATATTGTTCTGTTTAATTCCTTTTAAAGTTAATATATGTGTATATACGCTGTAAAAAATTGTGCATGAAACAGAATCACATGTAGATACGATATCAATAATGCACAATAACAATAGGAAATTGCGTAAACGGAAGAACATAGGTTATACGTTGTTTCATTAAAGAGCTATCAGCTCTGTTGTTTATTTGAGATTGATGTTTAGAATGACTTAAAAGATACATTATTAGAGATACCTAGGCTATCCGGTTACAATTAGTCTCCATGCTGTAAGTTGCAAGGGAATTACCACATGACTTAGTTTCTTGAATTGAAGAAGCATAACCAATTTCACAGAACAAAACTGATGTGCACCATCAGCTAATTGGGAAAGAATAGTAATTTCTGGAATTTTCCAAGATACGGACAGAATAATAAGTCAGGGAGAGGGAGTTTTTAATATGCGAGAATAAGTTATAGAATTGCTTAGTTATGAGTTTTGGATCTGAAAGATGAAAATAACCGAATAAGGTGATTTCATGATTTTCTTGGTGCCATGGATATGTCATGCATGAGGTGATTAGTTGAGGGAGATGACACGGGTTTGTGTTATGAAACCACCTCAATTCAATGTCTAGAGTATATAGAGTGTCTGTGACCAGAGTAAACTGATAACACTGGATGTAATTGCTCTGCCTATTTGGCCAGCTAGCTATATGTGGTCGTATGTCGAGTTAGGAGTGAAAAAGGATTGAGAATGGTTATTTGCGATGAAGAAGCCAACATCATGATTAACATTATTGTTATGCATCTGGTCACTGAGTTTCGATCTTGCAACAGAAAAAGTTTTAGCTTCTTTTTGTAAGTTATAATATACTTATGAAATCTTTGTTAAATACTAACAAGCTTATAGTTTGCTAACAAAACCTTATGATCATCCCTTTATATATGCGAAGTCCCAAGTTTGAAACCTACAAGCAAGTTTTGTTTCTTTATTTTTTTGTCTGATCAGGTACCTCCAAGCATAATGTATGTGCCATAAAACACTAGATTAGGGGTCGCACACCGAGTACTCGTCTTATGATAACAAAATAAAATACAACGTACAATAGACTTGAGAAAAACGCATCAAATATCACGAAACTTCCAATGCTTTATGGTGTAAACAGTTGTGATTTGTGAAAGTATATGTTGAATTGTATTTTAACTTCAGGACTTGAAAAGAAAATATATCCAATGACCCAAATTAACTTATCTTTACATTGGGCAAGTGATAATCATACAAAGACTTTCCAGAAGCATTGCAATTTCAATAAAATATCTCGTATTCAAACTTGAGACCCAATCTGATCACAACAAATATGAATGATCATATCACATAATCATTTCCAGTAGCTAATATTAGATGCCATGTATCATATCTCAGCATGGACACAATGTTATCTGATATCAGGTCCAAAAGATCAGTATGGCTACTGGTACATTTTAAAAAGTTATATTGATTTGTCAAGTGTGATTGTAGTTTTGGTAATGCGTTGTTGATGTGTAAAATCATCATATCAGAATTCCCATGCCTGTAATAGTCGCATTATGTTCCGTATTGGGATTAGGCCATTAGGAATGTGTTGGGAACACTTTATTATTATCAAGTATTGATCATTTATGTAATGGGTTGCTTAGGCCTTTAGGCCATGGGCTGTGTCTATTTATTTATGTTTTATTTAGTTTAATTAATGTGTTATTAGGGCTAAAAGCCCAACCCTTGTAAGAAACTATAAATACCCCCTCCCATTCAAGGGATAGGGTTGGTTGGTTAATGCATGTTTAACATTTCATTATTCTTAACATAATCTCTCTCTAACTTTCTCTCTCTAGATCTAGGTTGAATTAAGTAGCTTGTGTGATAATAGTAAGTAACAACAAGTGTTATCAATCGCCTAGGGGTAATTTAGGTTGTTTAAGATTAGATTTAAGTAAAATTTAAAGAAACTTGATTCGGTTACTGTTCATCCGTTGGTTTTACCGAGTTTCTGGATTTCTTACCAAGTTTGTGACATTTATCGACTTTCTCTTCAAGTTTGAAGAGTTGTCGAGTTTGTTCAGTGTTACCGACTTTCTAGAAATCTTTCGACTTTGGACTGTTACCGACTTTCTAGAAATCTTTGGACTTTGGACTGTTACCGACTTTCTTACAATCTGTCGACTTTCTCTTCAAGTTTGAAGAGTTGTCGAGTTTGTGAAGTTCTGTCGACTTTCTGGACTTTTACCGAGTTTGTGCAATCTGTTGACTTTCTCTTCAAGTTTGAAGAGTTGTCGAGTTTGTGAAATTGTGTCGACTTTCTAGAGTTACCGAGTTTCTTCAGAGTTACCAAGTCTCTTAAGAATTTTCGAGTTTCTAGTGTAAAATCCTCCGAGTTTCAAAGATTGAATTCTCCGAGTTTCTAGAGTAAAATCCTCCGAGTTTCTTGGGTTTTTCTTCAAGTTCTTCAACGTACAAACCTAATCTTCAACAACAACCATTATTATCCTTTAAAGATCCTACATCCACAAGTTACTTCAAGATGTCTCAACCACCATATCATAACTACTTCTATAATCAACAACAACAACAGTATCGTCAACAACAATCATTTCAACAACAGTATCCTCAACCACAGTATCAACCACCGTATCAACCACAGTATCAACAACAACACATGTTAATGCAACAAAATCAATTCCTTCTACAGCAACAAATCCCTCAACAACCGATGCAAAATTACCAACCTCCTTCAAGAGAACCACACTGGTTTAACAAAATGTACGAAGCTATTAGCAGTCAACAGTTGAGACATGAAGTAGGGTCTTTGGACAGACCACCAATGTTAACACCAGAGAATTATGTGCAGTGGTTCAGTCGTTTTCTCCGATTTATCGAGCTAAAGAAACCTCATGGAAAGTATCTAAAGAAGGTTATCATTGATGGACCGTATCCAGCTCCTACTACAACCATTCCTGCAGATCCAAATCATGTTCCTCCAAGAGAAGCTACAACAACCCCTATTCCTCTAGCTCAACTCACCACAGAACAAATTCTTCAACAAGAAGCTAATGAGTTAGCCATGTCTTACATCCTCCAAGGGATTCCAAATCCTATCTTCAGGAGCATCGATGCACAAAAGACAGCAAAGGATATGTGGGAGCATGTACACCTTCTCATGGAAGGTACTGAGTTAAATCAGGAAGACTTGGAATCTAAGCTTTATATGGAATACACACATTTCACGATTGAAGCTGGGGAATCTTTAGAATCATACTACCATCGGTTTACCAACATTATTAATGATTTGGACCGTCACAACATCCTTTTACCAAAGATTGCTGTGAACTCAAAGTTTCTAGGGTGTCTCGGACCGGATTGGCAAAAGTATGTGACTTTCGTTAGACAAGCCAAGAATCTACACAATACCTCTTATGGATTGTTGTATGATTACCTAAAACATCACCAATCTGAAGTTGACAAGGACCGAGCAGCTCGTGGAGGATTTTCATCATTACCTACTTCAAACCCACTTGCTTTAATGGCTCAGTCTCACTTTGCACCACCAAATCAGGATTTTGTTCAACCACCACCTCATTCGGGTTATTCCTCACAACCTTATTTACTAATGCCAGCTTGGCATGCTGTTTGTCTAGTTCGGTTAGATGAGGCTTAGCGTTTGCATAGCGGGATAGTGTGTTATTGCTGAATGGTTTGCTGAATATTGCTATGGTCCACATGTGCTTATTTAATTTAAACATATGAACTCACCAGCGTTAGCTGACTTTTAGCATATTTTTCTCAGGAAACTGAGGTGTGTTTACTGAAGGCAGGGCATGGCGATGGTCATAAGATGAAATGTTTTTATTGTTGCGTTAACTCTGAAAAATTGGACCGCTTTGTTAAATGGGCTACATTTTATTTGAAATGAATTTTATGTAAGACAATATGACCTTGGATATGTAATGTATTTTAAAACGGATTTTTAATCCGTTCTCTATATCTTGTGTTGTGATTATCGATTTAGTAGCACCCAAAGTGTATGCTTCCGCAATATCTTGATTTTGGGGGTGTTACACATAGTTTGGATTTATTTGGAACTATTACTTAAATATTAATTATTATATAACATTTACAGACAAATATTATCTTTGTGATGCCGCCTATGCACACACACGAGGGTTTATGGCACCATATCGCAATGTGAGATATTGGTTAGGAGATTTTCGGCGAAGACGTGCATTGAATAGTAAAGAAAAGTTCAACCAATCGCATGCAAAACTTAGAAACGTGATTGAACGTGCTTTTGGTGTCTTGAAAGCACGTTTTTCAATATTAAAGAAGATGACACCTTTTCCACTTACGGTACAACGAAATATCACGATTGCATGTTTTGCACTTCATAATTTTATACGCAAAGAGGGTTTAGATGATGAACTCTTTTCAAGATATGAGCAATCAGATGTGCAACTTGAGAATGACAACGTATTAGTTGAAGTTGATGATGGAGTTGATGAAGAAGATCAAGTTGTTCAGCCACAAGGGAATGCATCGGATCGACAATATATGACTAATTTAAGAGATCAAATCGCGCAACAATTAATGCAAGTGATTTAACTTGAATCCTAATTTGATACATGTTTGTAGTATTTTTATAATTTATGTGCTTTGCAATTTTTATGTTTTGAACCATTATGTATTGGTATATTTTGAAACATATGTATTGTCTTTAATACTCCGTCTTTTAAGCGATATTGGTATATTTTGAACCATTATGTATTGTCTTTAATACTCTGTATTTTAAGCGATTGCTTGTTTTGCACTCAATAGCACAAAAAACTAGTGAAAAAGGAAAAGGAAATGAAAAAAGAAAAAAAGTACTTCAATAGCACAAAATATACTAGTGAAAAAAAAAAAAAAAAAAAAAAAAAAAAAAAAAAAAAAAAGGTCTTCTTCTTGCAGATGAAGAGCTTTAGATGTACCTCTTCTTCTGCAGACATGGTTTGCAGTTGAAGAGGTAAAAGCTCTGAAAAAACAAACGACACCTAAGACTTGTTGGTATTCATTATGCTAGAGGATAACCAAAGAATACTGAAACTTCTGAAGTTTGTTACTTTGGTGTATTTAGCTCATGTGAAATGATCATTTTATTCTTCGCTAACCATTTTACCCCTTCACTGCAATAGAGTGGTAACAAAATATAAGGGTAAAACCGTCATTTTAAACGAGGAAAATACACCAAAGTGATGGAATTCAAAAGTTGATAACAATTAAAGACTTTTTTATTGAATGATTAAAAGTGAAAAATTGATTATAAGACCAAGAGTAGTGGGGAGGAAGTGGGTTGGGGCATTTGTTGACACTTGGCGGTGAGAGAAGAAGGGCGTTGAAGCAAAATTGGGGGTAATGCTTCAACGCCCGTTTTATATAAATCAATGATATATACCCATATACACACAAACACAAACAAATCTTCAAACTTTGACAGTGAAGCCATCATCATCAAACAGACACACCATAACAAGTTGAAGCCATCATCATCAAACAGATCTTCAAACTTATCACCATCATCTTCAAACAGATCTTCAAACTTTTATCACCATCATCTTCAAACTTATCACCATCATTATCAACACTTACACCATAACAAAAAAAAAAAACAACAGATCTTCAAACTTTTATCACCATCATCTTCCTGCTGTTGACAAAGATGGTATTTTCCTTTTTCCCTTTCTCTTTTATTTTGTTTTAAGTTCTATTTTAAAGAATAAAAATGAATAAAAAATCAAACATACAAACTTCAACGCCCGTTGTTGGATCAACGGGCGTTGATTTTTTTGGGATTCAACGCCCCATGGGGGTGGAACAACGGGCGTTGAAAGGGCAACTAAGCCTAAGCCCACTTCAACGCCCCACTACTCTTGGTCTAACTAATAAATCAGTTATAATTAAAAGATACCAACTGAATCAATTAAACGATGAGAAGTGTAGTGCAGCTGTTAAAACTTTTATGCCTTTGAATAAGACGTCCGTAGTTCGATTCCCAGCTTTACTATCTCGTCCTACTTTTATTGATTGATTTAATTTCATATTTTCCAAAATTACACATCACCTAACATTTTATCTTGAGCTACAACTTAATCAAGTGCTAATTGGAGTTGTAAAGTTTGTTACAGTCATTTTACAATTTATGCGCATACCATAATTATTATTATTATTATTATTATTATTATTATTATTATTATTATTATTTATTATTTTTTTTATTTTATTTTATTATTATTTTTTTTGTTCAAGAGTCAAATACGAAGAGAAAAGACAATATAGCAAGATAAATCGTCTCTATTTAAACACAGATGCACCTTAAAAAAACGATTGTTCATATGAAAAAACTTCAGTCACAAGCCGAATAACTTACAAAGCTACTTGGCCGCAGTGATCATGGCGACAAACATATTGGTCACAATTCAGCATATCATAAAAATTGATGGCCAAAAATCAACTTTTTATCATAAATACAGCCAGCAAACTTCAATAATAAAGTGACACTGTCGTTAAATCAGCTTTTGAATTAACACGCAACGTGATAATCAACTAAGGTTTATAATTCTATAGCCATAAACACGTTTTAAAAGTCATCTCATAACAGAGAATGGCAAAGGCAGATTGGTAGTAATACAAAATAATAAGTTACTATAAATATGATCCAAATAATGTACTCGGAGGGAGTATATCACTATTGTAACACGCTTTTTACCAATCGAAGCACTAGTTAGCAACAATTTATCTACCTTGGGTTTGCTTTGTCTCGAAACAGTGTACTTATAAGCTACTAAATTCATCCGGTCTCGAACAGTACTAGTTAGCATCAACACATTTGGTTTATGTGACCTTATGGGGTGTCGAGACCAGGTCTATTATGAACACAATCGTCCCTTAATATAAACAAATAGCTCAAACCGGTTTAGATAAATATAAAAAAATTGAGCATATATATGCTTGAACAGGTAGGGAACTGGCAAAGTGTACGTGTTGCGTGTCATTTATTATTATTAAACATAAATATTACTCTTTTTACATGATGTGTAGTGTATCTTCTATTTGTATTATATGTTGTTTTTGGTTGATTAATGAAAGTCGGGCAACATACAAAACCAATATTTTGGCCTAAAATGTGGACAATTAACTAGTTATTTGTAGTGATCATTAAATCAGTTTTTATAAATTGATTGATCCGAAAGTCGATTGGTTAACCTCAGGTCAACAAAAATGTCAAATTCTTCAGTTTTGTAACTTTGGCATCTTACAAATTGTAGCAAATCATGATGCCAACAAGGTGACCACAATGTTTGACATCTATTTCCCCATGTTTTTGGGACCATGAATTGCCAGATACATAAAATACGTATTACGAATAAAACGCTTTCATCTCGAAGTTCATGAACAGAAAGATGGTAAAATTGTAAACTCGACGCATGAGCCCACAAGACTAGACTAGATCGACCACTTCATAAAAAAGGCCTCGCATTTGATATTCGTATTTTGACGGATGTTCTAATCAAGATTCAACATACTACATAGACTATACGAAGTAACCCCCATCAGATACTAAAACAATAGTATAGTAGGAGTTTATTTAGTGACAGACTAGTATTTAGTTATTTACAAATGTTGTATATATTTGTGAACCCAAAAGGAAATTAATATCTTGGAAACTCGCATGGATACAGGTTTTCAGATTCTGAGTGATGGAAATATCTTGACAACGACGATTTTACCAAGATATTTACAATCGATTATGGATACACTCAAATGTCTTAATATTATCTGTTGAAGCCCGTAGATTGCCAAGATATTTATCATCGTTGTCCGACCGGGTCCGTTATGAACACAATGGGTCCCTGAGTAGAAATACTTAGAAGTAATTTAAATATGATAAAGTTAATAATATTCATGAGTTGCTGTTAAGGGGAGTTGGTTGAGCGTGTTGTGTTTGAAAAGGATAACCATTGTTCGAACCATCTCTCATATCCAACAACTTTTTTTTGAATTTTTTTCACAAGTTAACCAAAAACGACATAAAAGCCCCTACCACTTTATAACTCAAAACCATAAAGTCTATGTAAAACAAACATTTACATCTTTTACATTTTTGTATTACTATTTTTTATTATTACACATAAATTTATGTCCAAAAAAAAGAAAAAAAAGAAAAAAGAACCTGTATGGAGCTTCTTCCATGTTGGGATACTCACAGAGTCACAGCCATTCTTCCTATTCCAATCTTTCAAGCTGTGAAGGATGAAATACTTTTCAATATGTAATGGTTGAATGTTTTTTGAAAAGTTTGCAAAGGTTGAATTGGCTTGAAGAGTTGGAATATCATATATATGGCAGCTTGTGTTCTTTGCTAGCCTATAAATAAGGCAGCTTTGAAGGTTTTTACTTTTAAAACACATCATCAAACAACACATAAACAACTAAACAGTTTGTATCAAGTTTAGAAAAGAAAGTGTCTAAAGAGTTTTTAAGTTTATGGACTGTTTGAGTGAAAATATGTTTCTTTACGTTGAGCAAGTTTTTTTTAGACTAAATCTCATATCTTAAACGAAATAACAAAAGAAGTTTGTATCTAAGGCTTTTCTACATGAAGACAATGTAGAAAAATAATACACTCATCGCACAAAACAATAGTTGGGAATATAATCATAAATCAATTGTTTGTGTCCATTCCAGATGTACATCTAGACACGGTGTTCATTATCAATAAGAAGCAAGCCCGCGCACCATTAAAGCCCACCATGTGTGGTCATGGATGCCATAACATCCGGTCTAATATTTCAGTATCCGTGTATCAACGGTTGGCTTGTGTGGTCTATTTAACTAAAAAGTAAAGCACTGTATTCACTTTGAGATATCTAAAGTACAAACAAAACAATCATACAACATTGACTTCATATAGATACAAGTCAAAGTAAACTATAAAAAAGGTTATTTGATTTTAAACGTATGGATCTTTATACAGTTAGATCTTGCACAACTTAATTCGGATAGACCACCAAAATCTTCATTAGTAACCGGTTGTGGCTCACTTGGTGAAGCTTTGTGACGTTTACTATCTTGTTCATCATCTTTTCTTTTGAAAAAAGAATCAATAGTTTTCGGCTTTTCCATGATATCCTAATTCCTAAAAAAACATAATCCATATAGCAATTAGGAGTTTACACTTGTAATTTGTAAATGTAAAAAAAATAATAATAATAAAAAAAATAAAAATAAATAAATAAATAAAATAAAAATTAACTTAGCAAGGAATAAACTGAATTAGGGCAAAATTAAATTAGAGCAAAAACAATTAACTTAGCAATAAACTAAATTAGGTAAAAAATAATTAACTTAGTAATAATCTAAATTAGGGCAAAACACAATTAACTTAGCAAAAAATTAAATTAGGGCAAAAACAAAATTAAACAAACCTGGTGACTGCTGGTTGTGACTGGTCGAGTGGTCGTGGTGGACTGCTGGTGGTGGTATGGAGCAGAAGGCCAGGAGCTGTCTTCTTTAGTTCTTTTCTTTCTTTCTTTCTTTACAGCCGAACAAAAGGAGGTAAACAAAAGGAGGTAGGGTCAAATGGATTAAATAATGTAGTTATTTTCTTTCTTTCTTTACAGCTGAAACAAAAGTAGGTAGGGCCAAATGGATTAAATAATTTAAGTGGGTTAAGTGGAATGTGGGCTATAAAAATTAAAAAGGTAAATTTTATTAGACTTTTAAACTTATTAAAATACGATAAAATAAAACCATGTTTTAATCTCGACGCAAAACACGATAGAATAAAACCATGTTAAGCTCAACAATCATATATTATTCATTCGATCAGACATCATCTTTACATTTGTTGTTAAAAAAAAAAAAAAAAAAAAAAAAAAAAAAAAAAAAAAAAAAAGTCGACAAAAACTTATTTATTCTCTATAGAAATTTATAGCACAAGCTAAACTTAAACTTATATCTCCTATTATACAGCATCCATGATGATTTTAATCTTAGTCTTTCCCACAAACATGCTTCCCTGTTCCCTTTTATGTTACAAATGAAAAAGAGTTAAGTAAACATGACCTGTTCGTATTTGCATGCTAAAGGATGACCAAAGAGTAGTGAAGTTAGATCACCAAATCACATCTCCTCATGCGTTGAGAGTTGAATGTGATCGAGTTCCGATACTTCCAAATAAGCAACAAAGTAGACGCAATTATCATTTGAAACGCTTCTTGACTTCGTGTAACCAAAAAATAGAGGCAAAATATGATCTATTAGTCTAAAAAGGATCTGTCTATCAAATAAAATTATCAACATTTAGTTATGATGGATATTTAGGTACAATTCAAAAGTAAGTTTTCTTTTTTCTTTTTTTTCTTTACCTAGTTGAAGACATTGATATCCTAATCTATATATATAATAAAAGAAGCTTTTTTTGAAAATTGCCACGTCATTAAAGCCACCTTGGCAAATAAATCCAGCTCAATAAAGCCACCTCATCAATTATATTCAATATTCAACCCGCCTGACTTATAAACTTTATTCAACCCGCCTGACTTATAAACTTTATAACCTAAATTGAAGCTGTGAGAAACGCAAAACCCAAATCCCACCTTTGACTTAAACCCGCCTTCAATGGCACTTTCCCAAAACCAGAACCCAAATCCCGCCGAAGTGGCAACCGAAAATCAAGGAATATCAAGAAATTGCCACTTTCCCAAAACCCCTTCAATGGCAACCGAAAATCAAGGAAGATCAAGGTATAATTCAATCTATATATTTTTTTTAGTTGTTAGACATCAATACATACCGAAAATCAAGCTAATTCTTTTGAATTTCAAGGTTTATTATTCATTATCTGTTTTTACAATTATTTATGGTATGATTCACCATCGATTTGATTAAGGTTTTTTTGGGGGTGTAACTAACAATCGAATTGTGATGTAACCAAACAATAAGGAAACAATTTATTTGATATGATTCATGATATTGAACAAATCGGTTATGCTATGATTCACCATCGATTTGATTGAGGTATGATTCATCAGGAAACAATTTTTACAATTTATTTATGGTATGATTCATGATATTAAACAAATCGGTTATGGTTTTACGATATCTTCTTAATTATTTGTCAAATTATTCTGTCAAAATACATTATTCACTCATATCCATACCCATTGTCTCTCAACCCTATAAATTGAGACGTATGAGGTACCGCAAATTCACAGTACTCATTCTATCATTTACATCTTCCTTATACTTTAACACTCGAAAATGTCCCACATGGTTACCAAAACTAACATGATCGAGGAGTTGACACCATTGAAAGATGATTGGTGTATCAAGGTAATGATTATACGCTTATGGAAATTAACGGTGTTCAAAAATCCATTGGAAACTTGGAAGATTGAGATGGTTCTGCAAGACGAGAAGGTAATATATATAGTTTCTGTTGCATTATAATTTTCATAATTTATAAGGTTGTAATAGTTTGTTCTGCATTTAAACTATAGGAAAACAAGATTGTTGCTACTGTCAAGCAGAGTTTTTGCCCTAAGTTTGAAAAGTCTCTACACGAAGGGAAATGCTTCTGTATTTCTACTTTTGGAGTTGGGGAGAGCCAAGGAAGCCCCTACATCGTTGACAATGCTTATAAAATTAACTTTTATAAGTCAACCGTAGTCACTCCATGTGACACTTATGATGGACCAATTTATGGGTTCAAGTTTAAAAGTTTTGCCAGCCTTCTTCAAGAGGAACAAGCATCTAATGTGTCTTATGGTTTAAAAAAATCCACTTCAACTTTAAATATATATCAGTTATATTAAAACGTTTTGGTCGTTCAGGCATGTTTACTTTTTCTTATGTATCTATACAGATCTCATAGGAGACCTAACCTCTTGTGGTAACATCGAGCATGCTACGGTTGATGGGGATAAACGCCCGTATATCCGTTTGGAATTGGAGGATGTATCGTAAGTCATTTTCTAATACTTGGCTCTTTTATTTATTTTTCCCATATTCCTTATTTAAAGACTCCAGATTTACTGGTGCCAATTATAATTTGTTGTGGGAACAAGCTTAGGAATATTACTTTGTGGAGTGACTATGCCCACCAACTGAACAACGCGTTAGGTGACCGACAGAACTTGGGCCATGTTGTCATCATCCCACAGTTCATGAAACACAAGATTTATAAACGTGAGTCTTCTTTTGAAAGTAAATTCTATTAATCATTATTCACTCTTATCCATTTATGAAAACCATGACAAAATTTAAATAACATTACATTTATCCCAAACAGGTCAACCTGCTGTCTCAAGCATGTTTGGTGCTACAAAGCTGTTTATAAATGATGACATTCTTGATATTAATAACTTTAAGAATCTGTGAGTTATAAACACAACACTTCTTTCACCATAAATCTTTAAATCACTTTGTATACACCTCTTTTAACTAACCTTATTTCTTTTCACAGCTTGCTTGAAAACCGTGGTTTGGATGGAGATGATCACCATGTTTCTCATTTGACAACATTTTCAGGTTACTCTATTAAGCATGCCTAGAAAGTATTTATGTGTCAAAACGCAAAAATTTTATGTCTTCATGTGTTTTTTAGGATTGGATTATTGGTTCTTGAGTTTAGGGAAAAAAAAAGCTTTTCCTTTGCTTATTCTGGTCTAATTTAAGCAAATCCTGGAAACGGTTTTGTGTCAAAACACAAAAAGTTGATGTCTTGATTTTTTATTATTATTATTTTTTTTTTAAAGATTGTTGGGTGTTTTGGAAAGGGATTGGGATTGGTTAGTTTTTCTGCTTGAAATTAAGGAGTTAGAAAATCGTATTTGGGCATGCTTATTTTGTGAAAAATGTGTTTGTAATAGATAATAATTTGTTCAAGACTTTTAATTGAATCCATTTACAAAAGAATTTAGGCTGAATTTGCGGTTGAAAAATAAATTACTGTATAATTTCATTTATAATTAGCATGTCTGCACATTGAAATTAGTAGCTCCCTATATGCTTAGGAGAACCTTCTTAAATAAGTAGATTAGCAAATGCAGTTTGGATGGCACAAAACAGCTTCCGCTTACATATAAGATAAAAGCAATCCTAAGCAGGTCTTTCCATAACTTTATGTCTTTATGTTTGACTTTCTGGAAACGGTTTTGTGTCAAAACACAAAAAGTTGATGTCTTGATGTTGTCTTTTTTTTTTTTTTTTTTTTTTTTTAAGATTGTTGGGTGTTTTGGAAAGGGATTGGGATTGGTTAGTTTTTCTGCTTGAAATTAAGGAGTTAGAAAATCGTATTTGGGCATGCTTATTTTGTGAAAAATGTGTTTGCAATAGATAATAATTTGTTCAAGACTTTTAATTGAATCCATTTACAGAAGAATTTAGGCTGAATTTGTTGTTGAAAAATAAATTACTGTATAATTTCATCTATAATTAGCACGTCTGCACATTGAAATTAGTAGCTCCCTATATGCTTAGGAGAACCTTCTTAAATAAGTAGATTAGCAAATGCAATTTGGATGGCACAAAACAGCTTCCGCTTACATATAAGATAAAAGCAATCCTAAGCAGGTCTTTCCATAACTTTATGTCTTTATGTTTGACTTTCTGAACAACTTGCAAAAAAATGACTATTAATGATATCCGTGACATACGATCATTTCACAACATTTTCAGGTTACTCTATTAAGCATGACTTTCTGAACAACTTGCAAAAAGTGACTATTAATGATATCCGTGACATAGGAAAGGTATACAATGCATTTTTTTTTTGTCTGACTTTGTTTTATTTGTGAGATGGTGTAAATCAATTACTGTATGTGGTTCCAGATTATGTCCTGCGTTGTCGTAGCAACTGTAAAGAAGATTGAGCGTGAATCTGATTGGTGGTATCTTGCATGTGTAAAATGTAACCATTCTGCCAAACAAGCGAGTGTTCCTGAAAAAGATGAGTATGGCGTGGTTGTTAAAAAGAGGTTTGTATTCAGGTGTACCAACAAGGAGTGTGGTCAAGATACTGACGTTGAGTATAAGTAAGTTGTCAACTATATTTAAATTACGCATATAGTAACCTCACTTACTTATCCGTTTAACATTTTATGAAAGGTACAAAATTCCATTGCGAGTGATGGACTCAACTGGATCAGTTTCACTCACTTTGTTCGACAGACAAGCACACCCGATACTTGACAAGAGTGCAGCTGAACTCGTGCAGGAAGTGAGGAAGGTATGACATAACCCAAAAGTTATGATTTCCGTGTTATATCTGTAATTTTACTTTGTCGTTATATTTATTTCACAACTTCTGAATTGCCAGAAGGGGGACATGGACATTCTCCCAAAGGACTTTAACAAACTCCTTGAAAATACTTATGCTTTCAAAGTTGATATCAAGGAATTCAACATTCAAAACAACAAGCATATTTACGGTATTTCCCAGTTGACTAATGATACTGATATAATAAAGGAGCTTATTAAGAAAGAATCTGATGATCAGGTAACCTTTTTTACATGATTGTACTGAAGAAGCATCCACTATTTTATTCACCAATAACCTTTTCTATAAACAGGAAATACAATCCAACTCTCAATCTACAACTATTGAATTGATTGCACAGCCTTCAAGCTCATTCATGTCCCCTCCTTCAAGAAGCAATCATGCTAAGGTACATATATCTTACACGATCAACGCTATTCCAAGTCAATTCATTTATAGATATTTTTACTCAGTGTGTTTTTTTTCCTTAACAGGACGTGTTGTCTGTTACCGGTGATAATATCGCATCATGTGAAGATGAAAAGAGTACAGCCACAAGCCCTGGGAAATCAAAATTGCTAAACGTGATTGACGTCGAGAATGATCCTGTCTTCTCTTCTACCAAGAAAAAGCTGCTTAGTCCAAAGAAGGAAAAGGAAGAGGAGTGATGCTATGCGGCAACTGCCAAATAAACAATCTTTATTTCGCACTTTGTTTTGTTAATTGCGTTATCATACGCAGCCAGATACTCTGTGTTTGAATAATTTCATTTGGAACTTTGGTCAACCTTTATATTTGTTTTTCAATACTTTTATTTGGAACGTTGCATGAACGGTCATTATGATGTTTGAATAATTTCATTTGGAACGTTGGTCAACCTTTATATTTGTTTTTCAATACTTTTTAGTTTCTGCACGGTAAGTTTATGCTCAAATACAGGTCCTGTTTACTTTCTTCAAAGTATTCAAGTGAGTACTCTGGAACTATTCTAAGGTACGCGTTTTAACATTAAGTTGTGCTCACGAATTGAACATCTTTTACTTATGTTATTCTTTTACATCTGTTTACAGGCGAGTCCAATGGCCATGATCCTGCTTTCTACATCCAAAGTTCCCCAAAGACATCAGATACGCTTACACTGTTTTATGTTCATGTAACTTTATAGAGGAGGCATTCAATCATAGTATTCATATGCTTTATTTGAAGGATTATATAGAAAGATCAATAACTCAAAGTTGGTTTTTGGATTTTCCCCACATTGTTTCTATATAGGATACTGGAACGTAACTAAAATCATATTTGTATTCAGAAAATTTGTACTATGTCTCCGCTATTTATAAACTACTTTATTTTTTAGTTCAAATTTATAATACCACCATTCTTTTTATAAAGTTCAGACGCGCAACAATAGTATTTGTTTTTCCTTTTTGGTTAGTAATTGACAGTTGTTGTTATGTTTATTCTCTATGTAGTTGTATTTGACACATACAATATTTGTCTGGATTTATAAAAATATGGTGGACCTTATAAGTTGGATATCTATATACAATATTTGTTTTTATAAGTTGTATTTGACTACTGTGAAATAAATGTTCTAAACTGCTATTCCAAACTGCTTATGTTGCCTCAGAATAAGGAGATAAGCTGCTTGGATGATCTAAATACTTCTCACGGCTTCTGCTAATTTTAGGGAAAAAAAATGGCAGTCCCATGTGTTCCCAAACACCCCTTTTGTAACATATCTTATGAGGATGTCCATTATAATAAGTAGCTTGATATCATTGAGAAATTCGATACAGTAACAGAGTGTTTGGGATTACTTAATAGAGTGATAGACATATGAAGGGGAACAATGTGTATGGCTTAATGGAGGATATCATCGTACTTTGGTATCTTATCTCATGAGTATAGAATATCTGTTTATGGCAGTGAGGGTTCATTGACCTCATTCGTCCATGTAGAATATCATCCTTTGATGTATTCATGTCTACTTGGTGCATCAAACGGTGCTGATAACTTCTCCAATGAACGCATTTTTATTTAGTCTTGCAATTGAAATATCTATGTGTGGTTTTGTATCTTTCTTTATGTTGCATTGAGACTCAACTGGAAATTTGTTATTGCTTTTGAGGTGCTTAATGTCATTTTCATTTCCTGATCATGACTGTTATGTCATTGCCTGTTTTTTCCTGGCATTTAATAGGGATGTAAGTTGATTCTTGAATATAATTTATTTAGTCTTGCAATTGAAGTATCTATGTGTCATTTTGTATGTTTCTTTATGTTGCATTGAAACTCAACTGGAAATTTGTTATTGCTTTTGAGGTACTTAATGTCATTTTCATTTCCTGATCATGACTGTTATGTCATTGCCTGTTTTTTCCTGGAATTTAGTAGGGATGTAAGCTGATTCTTGCATATATAGTTTGCATTACAATTGTTCTTGCTAAGTTATACAGTACATTGAACAAATTTTCTTTTTTTGCAGAGTGGTAGGATAAGCTCAATGGATTTTCACAGGACGTCGAATTTTTTGGTGACTGCTAGTGATGATGAGTCCATTCGGCTCTATGATGTGACTAATGTAAGGTATGTCTTTCTTTGACATCTCACATCAGCAGATGTTGTGAAAGAAAGGAAAGAGATCTTAGCAGGACAGTGAATGCATATTGTTTTTTATTTGTTTTTAGTCCATATAACATTATAAATGATTCTGCATTTTTTGTTTATTTCTCATGTAGGAAAATATGGATGATTTTGTATAATTTTATGTGATGATCTGATAACATGATTCCTCACTAGGGAGAAACTATAACCACATTGTTGTGAATGATTATAAGCAAAATGCATTACATAAGGGTTATATGTACTCGATGTATGTTAACCACTCAGTATATACATACATTTATATCAATCTAGAGTTGTTCTGGATGTTTAATTTAACATTTTGGACATATGCTAGAACATTCAGGAGTAATTGAATATACCTTAGAGGATCTCAATGTCTGCTGTTGTGTAACATATAATCAATGAAGTTATCTACAATTCTGCATAATCATATAAAGTCTTAGTCTGCTGTTGTTGCAATTTGCTTGATTTTCTGTTTTCTTATATGCAGTTGTTTGAAGATACTTTATGTCACAACTTATAATACTCTATTATTTTGCCAGGTACAAATGAGCCATTGCAGGATTTGCGGTAACTTGCGTGAAAATAACCGTCACACACAACCGCTCCCCACAGTTATGGTAACCTGTACATTTTTGAAAGTTCCTAAAATTTTTGAAAAGTAGTAAAGAATAATCAATTTTCCATTAAATGTACTTAATACTTGCATGTTATGAAATCTTATTAATTACATAAGATCATCTCAGTTCAAATAACCTTATCTGTCAAAGAATTGGAATACCAATTGTTATTGCAAAGGTAGACACAGTTTCGCTTAATGGAACAACATCGTGTAAGTGGTACACCACAAGACAAAGGCATTCAAAGTTTATCATCAGACATACCCGACACGTCATTGGTTCGTAGACGTAGAGGGAGACCGATTAAAGAGATACCAAAAGGTATGATACATGGCTATTTTATAAAGTGTTTGCTGAATAATCAGTATCTAGACTTGGCTCTTTTTTGAAAATGATTCCAATTATCTAATTATATAGGAGTCAACTAATCAGTTTTGGGTAGTGCAAGTGACGTAAAAACTGCAACAAAGTTACATTAACTTTTTACCAATTTATGTATCCATGTTTCAACTTGGTTACGGTTTTTAAGAGCTTGACTTTCACTCTTTCTTTTTTTTTTTTTTTTTTTTTTTCTATTATACATAAATTGTTACAAAAGGGGTGGATGGTCGAGTTAATCAGTAACAACCCACTTTAACCATCATCATTAGTAAAAAGATGAAATTTTGTATAACATTTTTGCTGAAATGAAACTGATTCTGACCGTCTAAATAACAATTTTCTCTTATGATATGCAATGTCAGTAAATGATGCTACTACTTATTCAAGCGATTCTCTGCTTACAAACACCAATTCGCCTATGATCATTACAAATCCCACTGTAGCAAATACCAACATTCTTCCGATACACAGGGGCAGCCCCCCTGTTAATGGCATTAGTAATGGTACGAAGCCCATGGTGTTAATATAATTTGTGTATATTGTTTTCTAAATAATTATAAATTTTTATATCTTTCCGGTTACTCTTTCAAACTTACTAACCAACGACATGCATTTTTTTTTACAGATTTACTCCCTAGACGCAGAGGCAGACCACCACTAAGTGACAGCCCAAATGGTAAGCAACTACATCCTAAATCAATATGTTTGAAACTATGCGATCTAATCTAATTTCATTAGTTTTTTTTTGGTGATTTCCACAAATATATATATTTAATTTCTAACATACCTTCAATATGGTTGCAGTTAAATTATCAAATGTATCTCAGTTTAATAACGAAAATATTGCGACTCCTATCTCTGCTAAAACAAATGCACCATTTGGTGTTCAAGGTATTTTTAAATTCCCATATAATTACTAGAATAAGTTTCCATTGTCGCTCGGATATGTTTCCATTTCAAACTCAATCATTCTCGACGCTGCCATCTTTCAACCTGATAAAAATATATGCATAAAAAAATTGAATTTGGTTACATTCGTACCATTGAACTGTCAAACTTAGTTGCATTTTTGGGACTCTGGCTTTAACTTTTTTGCAAGTGGGAAGTAATGTCGGAAATGGGGATGCTAGATTCATGATACCTTTGATTATTGTAGTCAAAACTAATAATAAGCCAAGTACTGAGGTAGTATTACACATTGTAAGCCTGTTACTAAAATTCAACTGCCAATTAGGCTTCTCCTCGATATAGCTAAGGGGGCGTTTTGTGCTTTTATCGATTACTGTGTTTTCAAATTGCAAATAATCAGTATCTAGACTTGGCTCTTTTTTGAAAATGATTCCAATTATCTAAATATTTAGGAGTCAACTAATCAGTTTTGGGTAGGGCAAATGACGTAAAAAAATGCAACAAAGTTACAGTAACTTTTTACCAATTTATGTATCCATATTTAAACTTGGTTATGGTTTTTAAGAGATTGACTTTCACTTTTTTTTTTTTTTTTTTTTTTTTTTTTTTTTTTGGTCCTATTATACATAAATTGTTATCAACTTGGAAGATGGTCGAGTTAATCAGTAACAACCCACTTTAACCATCATCATTAGTAAAAAGATGAAATTTTGTATAGCATTTTTGCTGAAATGAAACTGATTATGACCGTCTAAATAACAATTTTCTTTATGATATGCAATGTCAGTAAATTATGCTACTACATATTCAAGCGATTCTCTGTTTACAAACACCAATTCGCCTATGATCATTACAAATCCCACTATAGCAAATACCAACATTCTTTCGATACACAGGGGCAACCCCCCTGTTAATGGCATTAGTAATGGTACGAAGCCCATTTTGTTAATATAATTTGTGTATATTGTTTTCTAAATAATTATAAATTTTTATATCTTTCCAGTTACTCTTTCAAACTTACTAACCAACGACATTCATTTTTTATTTTTTTTTACAGATTTACTCCCTAGACGCAGAGGCAGACCACCACTAAATGACAGCCCAAATAGTAAGCAACTACATCCTAAATCAATATGTTTGAAACTATGAGATCTAATCTAATTTCATTAGTTTTTTTGGTGATTTCCACAAATATATATATATATATATATATATATATATATATATATATATATATATATATATATATATATATATAATATATATATATATATATATATATATTTAATTTCTAACATACCTTCAATATGGTTGCAGTCAAATTATCAAATGTATCTCAGTTTAATAACGAAAATATTGCGACTCCTATCTCTGCTAAAACAAATGCACCATTTGGTGTTCAAGGTATTTTTAAATACCCATATAATTACTAGAATATGTTTCCATTGTGGCTCGGATATGTTTCCATTGTCAAACTCAATCATTCTCGACGGTGCTGTGAAACTTAATCAACAAAAAACTACTATTTTTTTGCGACAGATTTGCTCCCTAGACGCAGAGGCAGGCCACCATTAAGTGACATCTCCAATGGTAAGCAACTGTATCATAAATCAATATCTTTGCACCTATATTATCATACGGAAATTCAATACTTTATTCGTGTTATCCACGGATATAGATACTTGCGTTCTAACAAATCTGCGCCTATGCTTGTAGCTAAATTATCAAGTGTATCTCAGATATCTAACGAAAACGCAAACGGAAATATTGTCACTCCTATCTCTGCTAAAACAAACGCACCGTTTGGTCTCCAAGGTATATTTTATGTAATTACTATAATATATGAACATTGTGGTTAAGTAACCCAAGTATTTTTGACTGATCTTCTATACAGATACATTCCCTCGACTTGGGGGAAGGACGCCTATAAATGACTGTTCAAATGGTATAATGGTTATATGTATACTTTTATATATTTTATATATTTTTGTGTGTTTTACTATTGATGCCCGTTATTAATTTACACGTCATGTCTGATGTATAATCAGTTCTTCAAAAAGGCAAAAGAAGTCACCCGGATCAAACATCCCAAGTTGATAATTATGACTCCACAACAGGTCGACACTAGGATTATACAACACCAGGTTAACATTTTTTTTATTATACAAAGTTACAAGTTTCAAATTTGATGTGACATATTTAGTGAGTTAACATTTAAATTGCTTCGTTAAGATATGTTACCTATATGGAATTGTAGGTTCCAGCAACGTCAGTCAAGGTTTACATCATTCTACCGCCAATTCAAATGAACCACAAACCAACATTGCGAGTACATCTAGAAAACATCCATGCAAGCGACAAAGGAAAGTAATATACGAGATTCCTAGAATAAACTTTGATATTGACGAGGAGGAAGATGTTTTTGGTTCAAATGACCAAGACAAGTTTTATGGAATCTGCCCAGGTGATAATAACTTCAACCACAAACTTATTAACATAACAAACTGTGCACATGGATAAACCTTATTTTATTTTTCACAACCATTTTTTTGGTTTGCAGAATATGTTGACCATGGAGATCCAACCAATATATGTGGTGCATGTAATGCTGTATTGTGGGACTTCGAGGCGAGGCTGAAAAGGCGTTTTCGTGATGGGTGGAGTTACTCTACATGTTGCCTTTATGGAAAAGTAAAGCTTCCAAAACTAAAAGAGGCCCCTAAACATTTGTTGGACCTGTTTCGCAATGACGATGCGAAATCCAGAAATTTTCAAAAAAATATTCGTACGTACAACATGATGCTTGCCTTCACCTCAATGGGCGGAAAAGTTGATCATTCCGTCAACAGGGGTAAGGGCCCTTATTGTTTTAGGCTTCATGGTCAAAACTATCATAGTCATGGTACTCTTTTACCAAAGAATGGGTCCAGCGCGAAGTTCTCGCAACTGTACATATACGACACGGAATATGAGGTCAAGAATAGGATTGACGCACTCCGGTATGAAACACTTTTAACTTCTTTTTTTTACATATTTACAGATATATTATGTACTAAAATTTTATAACTATTCTGTCATTCAAAATTAAGATTCCTCATGTATTATAGATCCAATTTGGAAGTGTTTGATGTTGCATTTTTAGACATATATGTCTTATTTTCACTTATCGTATTAATAACTATGTTGTTATTTTTGTTATTGCAGATCTGGATCAAAAAATGAAACGAAATCATCTGACTCACTTGATCCACAAATAATTGAAGGTTTAAGGAAGACTTTAGATGCGGAAAATGAATTGGTCAAGTCATATAGAATGGTCAGAGACCGATACAAAGCTGATGAACTAGACAATGTACGGTTGAGATTACTTGGTAACAGGAAAACTGACGGAAGGACTTACAATCTCCCTACCGCCTCAGAGGTAGCTGCTTTAATTGTGGGCGACATCCAAGATTCTCTTGATAAAAGAGATATTGTGATTGAAACACGAACCGGTGAACTTAAACATATTAGTGTTTTGCACCCTTCGTTTCTGTCACTACAATATCCTCTTTTGTTTCCGTATGGTGAAGATGGATACAGAACCGATATTCTTCATAGAGACGTTGTTGAACCAGACCCAAAAAAACGTGATAGGTTAACAATGAGAGAATATTTTGCTTACATCATTCAAGAAAGGCAAGACAGATTCTCACTGCATCATAACTCTAGAAGACTTTTTCAACAATTTTTGGTTGATGCTTTTACCATGGTCGAAAAAGAAAGGTTATATTTTCATCGCAGTAATAAAAAAAACCTACGTGTTGAATCATATCAACAGCTATCGATTCATGCTGATAAGGGCAATACAGATGCATCTACCACCGGCAAGCGTATAGTACTACCATCGTCTTTTACCGGAGGTGCACGATATATGCGTCAAAATTATTTAGATGCAATGTCACTGTGCAAAGTATATGGCCATCCAGATTTTTTCATCACTTTCACATGCAATCCGAAATGGCCCGAGATTACAATGTTCTTGAATGGAACTGGTCTTCGTCCCGAAGATAGGCCAGAAATTATATGCAAGACCTTCAAGATGAAGCTTGATCATTTAATCAAGAATTTGAGGGAGTCAAAGATATTTGGACACGTCAATGCAGGTAACTGTTTAAAATGTTTAGTAAACTTCCTGTTGTTTGGTTGCATTCTAGGTTGAACTGTCAAAGTTAGGAAAAAAACACCCTTAAATTTAAGATACACGTATTCCAAATTCTGATATCTCATTAAATAAGTAAACATTTACCCATGATGTGGAAGGATAATTTCCAGTTGATACAGTATTATCTTCATATCTCCAGTTATAATCCCCTTCTGAAACTTCATGGTTGGAGCCTTTAAAAAATCTGCTAAGCCAACCCATAAAAGGGAACCACTGTTTGTACAAGTTTAAATAAAAAAATTTACCTACAAAATAGACATTGTATGATAGTTGGCACTTGGAACCAAATAAAAACATGCATGATAGGTAAAATTTTACAGTCATTCATTTCGTTCCTAATTAGTAAAGGTTTGTGTGTGCTGGTACTACAATGGCTCTTCACTTATTATATCTACTTGCCTTGATAAAAGTTCTATAACCAAAAGGCCAGTTTATAAGAGTAGATATCCAGTGCAAATCCCATTTTATTAGTTAAGTCCATGTACTTCAGATTGTTTAAAGACCAGAAGATGTCAACATGGGGAGTAAATGGACTTTATCAGCCAATCTTCTTTCACTAATTAATAGAAATAAATAGCGTAGATATCCAGTGCCAATTAGGCTTCTCCTTGATATAGCTAAGGGGGCGTTTTCTTCTTTTATCGATTACTGTGTTTTCAAGGTGCAAATAATCAGTATCTAGACTTCAGGTTTTAGGAAAATGATTCCAATTATCTAATTATTTAGGATAAACTAATCAGTTTTGGGTAGGGCAAATGACGTAACAAATGCAACAACGTTACAATAACTTTTTACCAATTTATGCATCCATGTTTCAACTACGTTACGGTTTTTGAGAGATTCACTTTCACTTTTTTTTTTCCTATTATACATAAATTGTTGTCAAGTTGGAAGATTCATGAGTTAATCAGTAACAACCCACGTTAACCATCATCATTAGTAAAAAGATGAAATTTTTATATATTGCTACCTGATTGTTATTGTTCTTTTATATATTGCAGTTGTATATACGGTCGAGTTTCAGAAGAGAGGACTTCCGCACGCCCACATATGTCTTTTTTTGCACCCGGATGATAAGTTGGTTAATCATGAAAAGATCGATGATTTCATTTCTGCTGAGATACCAGACAAAAATAGTGACCCGCAACTTTATCGCCTTGTAAGTGAACATATGATGCATGGCCCTTGTGGAGCTCGCAATATGACAGGCTCTGATAATGGAAGGTTTATTAAAAAAAGCGGGGTGGATCTACACAATGGTTTTGTTGTAGGTTATAATAAATTTCTGTTAAAAACTTACCAGGCACACATAAATGTGGAGTGGTGCAATCAGGCTGGTTCTATCAAATATTTGTTCAAATACATAAACAAGGGACCAGATCGTGTTACTGCTACCGTTTGTGTTGACAACAATCATAATCAAGAAACCACCGACGCAGAAGTGAAGGATGAAATCAAAGAATATTATGATTGTAGGTATCTTTCGGCGTGTGAAGCTACTTGGCGAATTCTAGGGTACGAAGTACACTACCGTTACCCCCTGTTGAGAGGTTGCCATTTCATTTACCTGGACAACAACAGGTTGTGTATGGGGCTGATGACGATATCAACGATGTCCTAAACAAACCTTCAGTTGCCTCTTCCAAATTTTTGGCATGGATGGAATGTAATAAAACCGATGCTCTTACCAGAACTTTGACGTATGCTGAATTCCCAACTAAGTTCGTTTGGATGCCAGAAAAGAAGATATGGCAGCGTAGGAAGCAGGGATTTGCTGTAGGAAGGATTCATTATGTTCCTCCTTCTGTTGGTGATGCATACTATCTGAGGGTTCTTTTGAATAAGGTTAAAGGACCGACATCATGGGAAGATATTCGCACGGTTAGTGATAGATTCTATGATTATCAGGGTAAAGATGAAAAAATATATGATTCATATAGGGACACATGCTTTGCACTCGGATTGTTAGACGATGGCAAAGAGTACATTGAGGCTATTAAAGAAGGACATCGTATTTCGTTTGCTGATTATGTTCGTCGTTTATTTGTGATGTTGCTTACGTCAAATAGTATTGTCAGACCCGATCATGTATGGAACGAAACATGGGAATATATGTCTGATGATATTGAACATGAGCAACGTTTAATTTTTAATAATCCAGGTAACATTGTTTCCGGTCCATTAAACTCAAATTACCTATTTTAGCACTTACATATTAAATTTTGTCCAGTTATTCATTTACATATTCCATTCCTGTTTGCAGATTTGGAGATCCATGAATGTCATCGTAAAAATCTATGTCTTAAATATATAGACAATCTTCTTCGTAAGAATGGAAGTAGCTTAAGTTCAATAAACGGAATGCCTTTACCAGATCTGGAGTTCCTGGAAAACCACACAAACTCTTTGATTCATGACGAAATTTGCTATAACACCGACTTACTCAAAGCCGAACATGACACGCTCTTTCCAAGTCTAACAGCTGAACAAAAAATAGTATATCAAAGAGTTATCTCAGCTGTTGAAAATAAAAAAGGCGGTGTTTTCTTCCTTTACGGATATGGTGGTACGGGAAAGACATATATATGGAAAACATTATCTGCTGCTATACGCTCTAAAGGAGATATTGTTTTAAATGTGGCATCCAGTGGTATTGCTTCTTTGCTTCAAACAGGTTTGTACCGATCTGATCTAATGTCATAATAAAATTTTATTGGTATATCTACAAATATAGATATTCAATGTCTAACATACTTTCAATATTGCTTCTTTGCTTCGGACATGTGGTCGTACGACCCATTCTCGCTTTGGTATACCTATTAATCTCAACGAGGACTCCTTTTGTTCAATAACTGCTGGTACAGATCTTGCTGCTCTATTGATCAAGACAAGTTTGAAAATATGGGACGAGGCTCCAATGATGCACAAACATTGTTTCGAAGCTTTAGATCGATCTTTGAGAGATGTTATTGGGACCACTAACCCAAATGCAAAAGATATGCCGTTTGGTGGTAAGGTTATCGTCTTTGGAGGAGATTTTAGGCAAATTTTGCCAGTTATACCAGGTGGAACAAGGCAGGACATTGTACACGCATCTCTTAATTCGTCTTATATATGGGATGATTGTACGGTACTTGAGTTAACGACAAACATGAGATTGAGACAAGGTTCTGATAAGTGTAATATTCAAGAAATCAAGGATTTTGGAGATTGGATATTAAAGATGGGAGATGGTCGTTTAGGTGGAGCTAACGATGGTGAGGCAACAGTTGATATTCCGGATGCTTTACTCATAACTGATAATGTTAATCATATTCCCTCACTGGTCGAATTTGTTTATCCATCGTTTCTCAACAACTTACAGGATTCTTCTTTTTTTCAAGAGAGGGCAATTCTTGCTCCCACCCACGAAGTTGTTGAAGTTATAAACGAGCATTTGCTATCTCAAATTCCAAGTGACGAGGTTGTTTACTATAGTTCAGATAGTATATGCGAATCCGAAGGTCTAGACAATGATTACACTGAATCATTGTACTCTCCTGAAGTGTTGAATGGTCTAAAGTTGTCTGGAATACCTAACCACAAATTAGCTCTCAAAGTTGGTGCACCGGTCATGCTTCTTCGAAACATTGATCAAACTGCTGGGTTATGCAATGGGACAAGACTAAGGATTCTAAAACTTGGTGAACACGTTATCGAGGCACAAATCTTAACGGGAACAAATGTCGGCCACACTACTATCATCCCACGTTTGAAACTCAGTCCTTCAGACAAGAGGCTTCCGTTGAAGATTAATCGACGCCAATTTTCATTAGCTGTATGTTTCGCCATGACCATCAACAAAAGTCAAGGCCAGTCTTTATCAAAAGTTGGAATTTTTTTGCCTAAGCCAGTCTTCACACATGGTCAGCTTTACGTCGCTGTGTCTAGAGTAAAAAGTAGGAAAGGATTGAAGGTTTTGATATACGACAAGGATGGTAAAGTTTCAAACAGTACTTTGAATGTTGTTTACCATGAAGTGCTGCAAAAGATTTCATCCGCCAGTAGTTAAAATGATTTATTCTTCTTTGTTATTTTTACCTATCTTATATGTACTTAAGTTTAACATTATCTAGTTTTAGAGATTCTTCGTTTATTCTTCTTTTTTATTTTTAACAAATTCAATGTTCTTTTTACTTTTCATTTTTATTCATGAAATGAACAATATTGTTTGAGAGTTAATTTTAGTTACTTTTTACCTTTTAAGGTTATATTTTCTAATTCTTATAAGCTGCCCGTGATTTATCACGGGTTTATAGGCTAGTAATTATATAATGGAAACTCCATTGAATAAAAACTTATAGATTGATGTATTTGGTAAAACTCATGTCAAGGATATCTTAGATGCAATGATAGTTGAGTTGTTAAAATTCGTAATTTTTAAATAAGGCAACGAAGGTTCGAGTCCCAACTCCGTCATTTCTGTATCTTTTTCTCTTTTTATTAAGTTTACGAAAACTAAACAACACCGCCTTACACTTCTCAAGGTTTCATGATGATTTATCAGTTAAGAGCCATATTATTATGCATCTCATCCGAACCCGAAGACACGTGTAGTGTAAATACGTCAAATGCCAACAGACACTAACTTGTTCAAAAAATTACAACCATAACACAATGTCGTTCGAGAATATCGTATTTGTGTTGACTGGAAACTGGTCAACAAACAATTTCGTTGAAATGCTCGAAGAAAAGCCTGATGAATTACGTTTTGTGAATTACGTTTGATGCTAGTAGCACTCTCACTCGATCTCAACCTCGCAATGGATGATACCAACGTTGACATAAAAAGTGGACTTAGTTTTACTAGACTAGTTTTGTTGTTGGATTCAATTAACATGACTTACACACGCTTTATATGACTCATATCGTCTAAACGAATCAAAAATCATTGTTGCATGACAGTATATATGACACTCGCTCTAGAACTTGTGTGATCTATCAAACTAATAACAAAGCATCGTTTTCAATCTATAATATTCAAGTATGAACAATCATACAATATATTTAAGATAACCAATTTTATATTGTGAATAGGTGAACGTTTAGGGGAGTTGGCAAAGTGACTTGTCTTTACACAAGATAACATGTGTTCGAGCCATCTCTCCCCATGTTCGTGCCTTTTAAATTTTAACCTGACAAGTTTAACAAAATAACTCGACAGCCTCTTACACTTTGAAATCCTAAACCATGTAAGTCTATATGAAACAAACATTTATAAATATTACAATTTTGTATGAGTATTTATTATTATTAAAAATACATTTTATGTGTTTTACATTATGTGTACCAGATTGACTATTACAACAACAAATATGTTACGTTTGCCATTATATTATCAAAACGAATAAAAAAAGAAAGTGTTATGACATTTGTTGTTCTTAGGCAAGCATTTATACAGTTTTAATTCAAATTTTTGTTAGTTAACGGTTGAACTTAATTATGTGGTCTATCCAACTAGAAAGTAAAGCCATCTTTTTCACTTTAAAATTTGACGTTCAAATATATATAAGTCAAAGTTACCAGTGCTAGTATTCATTATTAAAAAGGGGTAATATACCACCTAAATTCTAAATTCTATAATGTCTATCCAACTGGTAGAATGATTTTAATTAATTCATATATGTGAATACTAAATTCGTTCCTTCCTATATGTAAAATACGAGTAGTAAAATACCTGTAAGTTTAAGGAATGATTTTATTTACCTTTGTTATCTCATTAAAAACAATATAAAATAAAATGATCCAGTATAGATAAAATAACAAGTACTATACATGTTAGGATAGTTGATAGGTTTGCCGGTACACCACTTCTCTTTGAACAGAGATACCAAGGTTCGAGTCCCGGCGTATCCTTTGACTATCAGTTTTTCATGTAATCCTCCTTCTCGCTGGTTTCTACTTTTTATTTTAACTTTTAGTTTTTTAAAATTGTATACAAATACGAAGCTAAGTTTTTCGGGAAGGTGTTGCACAATAATCTTACATGGCAAAAGTTCAATATAGATATTATATTTGTAATACATCCAATGAAACAATCATAGCAATTCATTTTTTTAATCAAAACAAAAAAATAAACTTTTACCCTTTTTTTAAAAATAAAATATCTCGCAAACTGTTAATCGTTACGAGAAAAAAATCATACCATCGCGACGAGAATTAAATTATCTTTCTACAGATATGTATTTCTATATACTTTCAACGAATTTTTTTTTTCAAAGTTTCCGCCCGAAAAAATCATATGTGATTTGATTTTTACAAATCACATGTGATTTTTCTGAGGGAAAATGTTGAAAAGAAAATTCGTCGAAGGTATATAAGAGTTCATATCTATAAAAAGATAATTTAATTCTCCTCGCGATGGTGTATTTTTTGTAGCTTGAAGATTTACTGTTTGCAGGATATGTTGTTTTAAAAAAAATGTGAGAAATGATTTTTTATTAATTTTGATAAAAAGAAAATGGATTGCTAAAATTGATTTATTGGATTTATAGAAAATATGAGATATATTGATCTCAACTCAATCTTACATGACTTTCTGTAACAACCCGAGATTTCAGGTCACTTTCCTAACCTCGACAATTCACTATTCATCAGTTACTATTCATCATTTACTATTCACCGATCACTATTCATCATTTCACTATTCATCGTTTTTGGAGTCAGTTTGAGACTTCGAGAAGCGTTCAGAAATTTTACTATTCATGTGACACTATTCATCCCCGGGAGGGAATCACTATTCATGTTCATTATTCATTTCAGCGTAAACGTAGTTTACGGGTATTCATATTCGCGTAACCGGTTTGGTTTAGCTGCAAAATTCATGCATCATCAGTAGGATCACTGCATACGGACTAGTAATAGTCTGCATATCATCATATTTACATTTTTATACTATTCCACTCGTAGGTTTATCAAATTAATATTTTTATTACATTTGACGTATTACGTATAATTACTTTTAATTAAAACGTTAACGCGCGACCAATAAATATGACTAACACGTCCGACAATCCCCACGATGGTCCCCTATGAATTTTTATACTCATTTTAATATCAAGAAAATTATAAAATTCATTTACCCGGTATTTTGCAAATTTATTTAATTTATATCGTATGTTTAATATAATTACGACGGTTTTTGTAAAAACTAAACAATAATTACCCGAACACCCAATACTTGTGCCCCACATAATTTTACAATTTTTACAACTTCGTCGTATTTTATTTCACTTCGTCAGTATTTATTTCAAGACAACTCGGTACCCGATAACACCCAAAGTATACACCAAATCAACTAACACATACAATATCTAACTAATATCTTCATTTGCCCATCTTTTCTTCCATAAACCCACGCCCCCTCCCTAGTAGTCCCATGTTTCATGGATCTTGTCTCCTTTACTTTTCTTCCTAAGTTACACCTCATCTTTATTACACATTTATTTTCACACACAACAACTAGCAACTAAAGGTGTTCTTCTTTCTTTTCTCTCCTCTACCATTCGGCCAACACCAAGAACAAGGGCAAGAAACCATAACTTTTCAAGATCAAGTCATTTTCAAGCTTCATTAGTACTCCTTTTTAGAGTTTTGAAATAAAAACTCAAGGTTTTATAGGGTTTTCATCATCACTAGTTCACTAATCCTTCAAGTAAGTTGTCAAAACTCATTTATATAATTTTTCCAAGTTAACATCAAGTTTATATAATTTTTGTAGAAGATATACAAGTATATGTTAGCTATTACCACTCTATTTACATTATTACAACTTACAAGCCCTAGATTTGTCATATAATTAGATCCTTGTTAGATTATCATGGATGATGAAGTTTAGGACCCTTGACACCCTAGAAAGGTATATGGTAGGTTTTAGAATGATTGGTTGTTGTTTGTGACATTTTTGGACAAGATAATAACTAGAAAACCAAGTTTTTACAAGTATACATACCCTACTGTCTTTAAAAGTGAAACGTGGGAAACTCAGTAGGTATGAGGTAATTTTTGGCCAAATATTTAGAAAATACATTCCGAGACGAAGCCGTGGCCGAAAACGGGGATAAAAACGAGTTAATAACGAAGGAGATATGATTTTTACAAGTTTAACGACGAAAACTATTTTCCGGAAAAACTGCATGCTGTTTGGTAGCATTCGACGGTTTATTTGCGGCGTTTGACGAAACCTAGATGAACCAAGCTACTAAAAATGTGTTAGCATTTATTTTTACGAAACCATGGATATAAAGAACGAAGAAAACGAGCTTATAACGATCAAGATATTCGCGTTTTAAACTAGAAATACTTTTATTTATTTGACAGCTTTTATTTTAATAAATATAGTTCGAACTAAAGTATATTTTTCAAGTAACAACAAATAGAAGAGCCGTTTTCCTTAACCGTTGAGACACGTATTGTCACTATTTCACTAACACGTCAATGAGATGACTTCAAAGGTTTTCAAAACGCCAAGACCAACATTAACGTTTTATACACATTATGACACGACTAGTTTTACGTTAGCAAGTTAACATATTTATATCAAGTTTTGGAAAAACTTTACATATCAACGATAACTAGTATTTTCAAATGACGAGTGGTATATGTTACATATACATGTACATGCACTACATTGCTTCATGATCTCAAGTAGTATTCATGCATTCATTTTAGGTAGCGGCTAGTGTTCGCGCCTTGTTATTGCCAAGTATTCCAAGTGTTCCAGTATTTCAATTATTCCAAGTATTCCGATTTCATAGCATTGTTGTATCATCACTTCAGGTGAGTTTTCATAGCCCCGTATACATTTTATTATTGTTTTCAAATCCCACGGGGGAGAATACATTGCAACTGTTTTCCATACGAGCCAAAGTATCAGACTTCCTGTACATAGATTAAGTTACCTTGTTGCCAATTGAAAGTCCCCATATAATCATGAACCGTTAATTTACCTGTAAGCGAGAGTGAGTGGATAGATCTATCGAGGGTGACGCCTCCATCCGTGTTGGCTTTGACCAACAACCGATAGCGGATGCATTTCATGTCTTTTCATTTGAGTGTCTGGCAAAACACTCCCAGGGGCTCCAGAGAATTCAGTCACAGCGTCGGGGTCATGAGCTTAAGGCTATTGTACAATCATTTTTTTTATGTGACTTATGTCATACACTTTATACTTGTGGCTATCGTATAACTTCATTTTATTAAACCTATGAACTCTCACCAACTTTATGTTGACCGTTTTTAGCAATGTATTTTCAGGTTATTAGCTATCATGTGGGCATGCATTGGACCATCTTGGAGTCGCGGGGTCGACTTGCATCACTTATTTTCATGCACTTATGTAACCGTTTGATCTACTATGGTTTTGTTTTTAAACTTGCAACATCATTTGGGACCTATGTTTTGTAAACTCTGATTTTATTTATGATCAAACGTGTATTTTCAAAACGACACTTTAGGTCGTTCAATATATCCATTGTATGAGACGCCATGAAAGTCACACCAAGGTATTCAATTCCGCTGCCATTAACAGGTAAATTCAGGGTGTGACACTTTCTTTTGTCAAAAGTG